>CALNHX010002929.1:85747-163558 GCA_940337035.1 Agriotes lineatus | reverse complement strand
AAACACAGAGAACAATTTACAGATTTTGTAAGACGTACGCTAACACCACACTACAGTAAATCACCACATTTTTTATGGATTACCAAAGATACACAAACCAAATGTACCACTTAGGCCAATAGTTAGTTCTATAGGTTCTCCTTGTCACAGTTTAGCTAAATATTTACTTAAGATACTGACTCCTATATCAGGAAATACAGACACGTATATAAAGAACACGCCCCATTTCCTTGAAAAGTTAAAGAAGCAAACATAAACACACAACACTTAATGGTTAGTTTCGATGTAGTTAGTCTCTTCACTAATGTTCCAGTAGACAAAACACTCAACATCATTAAACATAGACTACAAAACGATAACACATTACATACACGAACAACATTAAACGTTGGTACCATTATGGAACTTTTAACACTATGCATTAAAACGACATACTTTCAACTAAACAATGAATTTTACCAACAAGATTTCGGGATGGCAATGGGTTCACCTTTATCTCCCATTGTTAGTAAAATTTTTATGGAAGACTTTGAACAACAACATGTCTACACGTACACCAACAAACCAGTAGTTTGGTGGAGATATGTCGATGATGTTTTTGCAATTTGGCCTCATGATATGGATGAGGTGGACAAATTTCTTGAACATATTAGCAGTAAAGAAACCTCCATCAAATTCACATTAGAAACAGAGCAAAACAATCAGTTACCCTTTCTTGATACACTAATCACACGCACAATAAATACTTTTGAAACATCAGTATACCGTAAGAAAACCAATATTAATAGGTACTTACATTTTAATTCTAACCATCACAAAAACATAAAGACAGGCGTTGTAAAAAGTCTCTACGACAGAGCCAAAGTTGTTTGCTCTAATGATAAAATTTTCAAAAAAGAGAAATAATTTATTATTAATATTTTACAAGATAATAGCTATCCAGAGACTCTTGTTCGGAACATTTTCAATACACGAAGCAATGCCACACACATACAAAGGAATGACACTCAAAAATATAATACTCTTACTATACCATATATTCCAGGCATATCTGACAAAATTAGACGAATTGGAAATAGGTTCAATGTTAGGACGGTATTCAAAACGATGAATACTTTGCGGTCAGTTCTTACAAAAACTAAACCGTTCAACGAAGAACAACATTCAAGGAATTGTATATATAGTATTCCCTGTGAATGCGGGAAATATTATATCGGTGAAACATCCAGGCCTTTAGCAGTTAGAGTTAAAGAACATAAAAATATGTTGAAAACGTATCAATTCAATAAGTCTAAGCTGGCAGAACATGCTTGGGATGAAAACCATAAAATACAATGGGACAACACAAAGATCTTGTCTAAAGAGTCGATGTCAACTAGGCGAAAAATTAAGGAAACGGCATATATTTTATTTAACGAAGAAAAATGCGTGTCGTCTTTCTCAATATTTTTAGACAATAGTTGGTTATCGATTCTTAAAGATGAGATCAAGTAGGTACAGATATCAACAAACGTCAATGTCAAAAAATTCATTGGAGGTTGGTCGTTTTTCCTTCCAGTGAAAAAAAGCTAAGTTTCTTGTTAGTTTTAATTGTTATTCGTTGATAACGAAGGCAGATTGTCCCTCGAAACGTTCGTTGTTAATATTTTCGTTATTTAATATTTTAATTTGCAGAGTGGCGAAATACCCATATAAGAATATGAATAATTAGTATACAATTGCAAAACGTTTCGCCGGCATATCAATTATACAAAATATGCATTTGCATATAATATCAGCTTTACTTATTACAACGCCAACCCGTTCCTATTTATTAAATGTAAGCGGGCAAAGCAATAGAAAAATATAGAACGTATTCTGGAGCCAGTTTGTAGGCGATAAGGAGCTATTGCAAAGATATGTATTAAGAACTGGAAAGGTATCATGAAAAGTCTCTGACTCGGATTGGGTTGCATAAAGCATGTAAGTTAAATTAAAAGGCAGTCGAAACGGCTTTTTAAAAAACATTTTTATTTTACAATCGCAATGTTACACGTTGGAGCTCAAATACACAATTAGACAATTTCTTACATCTAACGCAAATCAAGTACTTGCTGCTGTAGATATGTAGAACTAAAGCTAAAGTACAAAAGTACTAACCTCTATAATATTTCTAATCTCCTAAGATAAGCACTATCTTCTAAGAATGCACGAGGCAGGAAGACACGTGCACATCAGGGTTGCAAGCATACAATTAAACACAATGGGGGGATTGTATTAATATAATGTAACTCGTCCGCCCTAAAAATGTTCAGAAAGGGATTTACTTATGCCTTGTTGAACTTACAAAGGTAAAAGAAAATTAAACTTATGCATTTACGTTACTCGGTTCAAAATCTTTATTGAAAAATCTAGTAAGCTTAATTTTCATTGCATTTCTATTATAATACAGATATAGCATACAAATAATTATTATAAGAATGGTTGGCAGCATATATATAATTGCAGACACACATAGATTATTTGATTTATTACTATTTACGGGTTTTAACAAATTTTCGTATTTATTAAGTTTGATTCTGTCTCCAACCAGTTTTTGGGTATCGACGGTAATCAAGTGGATCTTTGAGATGTTCATATGATTTAATTCGAGAATTATTAAACGGTAAATATTTAAAAATTTTAAATTTACAATTTTGTTCGAGTAACTTTTAGCAGTGAATAACATGTTCTTGATTTATTAAAACAACACACTCTGAACTTAAAAAGGTTGGAGTCAGATATTCCTTTTCTAATATTCTGATTATTACATTTAACGTCCAATATTGCTTCGGATGGGGAAGATATCAGCCATGTCGCAGCATTTATTTGCGATATTTTGACTTCTGTTGGATTGAACAGATATGGGGTGTTACAGTATCAAACTGATTTAACGACACTCACTGGAGAGTGTATGTCATGGGAAACGTGCACACTTACCCTGGAAATCGTGAGAAACAAGCTAAAGGCCGCGGATCAAATATGCTCAGGGAGAGGGCGTGGTCCTAAAACCCAGACGTCACAGGGCAAGTGCCTCGATATGTATAGGGTGTTACAAAACAATAGGGAGCCACAAAGTCCAATCAAGGAGACCCACGCTTAACCGAACCTTGAAGGTCAAACGGGGCAAAAATACTCAAATACTAACTCTGGGAACAGCAGCGTAGCGACAAGCGCGCCAACCTACCTGCAACGCTTATTTACCACGTCCGGGCTTTACCTTACATCGATCTTGACACAGTGACCGAGTCACCCTGTAAACAAACATGCACAAGACAAAGAAAAATCTTAAGTTGTTAATCAGTTAATACATCCATTGGGCCACTTCACATGACCGAAAAACTTACAGTTGTACCGACGTGGTCGTACATCGATTTGGCACAATGAAAGGAGTAAATATTTAACGGAATAAACTCAGCTGGGAAGCGCCTTAACTAATAAACAACAAAATACAACTCGTACAACAAAGGTTAACTTAGGTGTACTTCACCTCGACTGAACGTCGGTCGGACAATAAGTCAACTTCGATTATATTTATTAATTTTTCCTTCGGCAATGATGGTATTCGGTATAGTAAAAGTACTCATACATTTTAATAGTTGTTTAATAACGTCTGCTAAATTTGATGATTCAATAAAGTAGACTTTAGCGAATTTTTTAAATGCGTCTAGAATAGTTAAATAACTTAGTTTACCTATTTGAAATATGTCCAGGTGTAAAGTATGAAATGGTCTATTTTGAGTAGGAGTAAGTTGTAGAGGTTATTTAATTGGGTTCCTATTATATTTTGGTGCTTTACAAATGTGACAATTATTAATGTAATTGGTGATATCTTTATTAATCGATTTCCAGTAATATTTTCTTTTGATACGTTTAATTGTTTTGTTGATGCCATGATAATTGGTTTTATCTAAATGATAATTTTGAATTTGACATTGGCGTTCTTATGGATTTTAAACGTAAGTTACTTGTGACATGCATCGATGAAATTTAAGAATGTTATCGTTAATTATATCTTGCAAAAAAATTAGAAAAGTCCAAACAGAGTTCGTCATTAGGAAAATAACAACGGTAATGCGTGTTAGGTTCGCAGTGTTCAATTAGTATTGAATACTTCGATTTTATTTGTATTATTTATAAATACAGAATAGTGTGTGATTCCATCATACTTACTAATTCGTGATAGCTGGAAATTTACAAATTGGATTTGATTTTATTCGAAGACATGTGAAAGACTATCGATGATAACGTGCAGCATCTTGTCGAATTAAGTACGTAGATAGTTTTGCGTCGGGGTGTCAACCTGTAGTGACGTTGTAATTGTGGCCGCGAATTCTATACCGGAAGACCGAGTCTTCGAATCGAATTTAAGGCGGATTTATTAAGGAATTGCAATCTACCAAAGTTGTTAAGGAAGTACGCTTGCCGGAAACTCCTAATTTGTATAGCATGCCTTCCGTGATTTTCTTGAGGATTTTAACAACGTTTTCCCTGGTTGATATAGCCCTCATACGTAAGGCTTTTTTATTTCCGCAGCAAATTTTTTTCGAGCCGCTTGGCAGAGGTTGGAGGATGCTGACAGCAAGCGAAGGGTGGCGGCTATGTTTTGCCGCTGAACAGCGGGTGAGAGGCTGCTAAAATTTCTAGAGGTATTGTGCTGTAGTAACTTAAGCACTTATTTGAATTTTACTGTGATAGGTGTTGCAGTTAATCAACCTAATAGTGGCGCGTTCATGAACACCGTATAGTGTCCATAGTGGGTTATAAACTTTAATTCTTGTCGAGCAATAACTAACCTAAATTTAGATATTTGCCGAAAGTCAGTAATTGTTTAATAGCCTGCAGAAACCCTATAACGGCATATAGAAATAGGGACAATAATTGCTTAAAGTTTAATTGTATTTAGTGTATTTGCAAATTTTTAAATTCAATATAATTAAATTAAACTAGTCCTTACTTTTATTTTATGGTGCTTGCATTCAACTCTCTTTTGTGTTATTTGTGTAAAGAGGTGTAATAAATTTTATTTGTTATACTACATTTTTATTTCTATGAGTGTAAGACATCTCGCTTGAGTAATAAGGAAACGTATTCTTCAGGTCCGCTAAATTCAAAAGTTGTCTTCAGCCATTGATTGGACAATTGTTAAGAAAGTGTAAAGGAAAGTTGAACGCACACAGCTAAAGCAATTAGGTTTTTAGCGAAAGAAATTAAGCTTTTACATAAGTATACTTTGTACCAGTGCCCGCTGCTTTGACGGTGGACAGATTAGATTCAAACAGTTACAGGATAAATTTTCAGGGTAGTGTCCTGGCAATCATCGAAATGTCCGTTTTCTTAAGACACCACGAGTAACTTGAACCTCATCTTCCCAGTGAGCTAGCTGCGAGCGACAGGGGGCTTAATAACTTTGTCTCCCAAAGCAAACCAACCTGTGGTAAGTGCGGTCTAGTGTTGTCGTAATTTCTCGATTATACCGTAACAAATGTATTTGCCAAGATGCTACATTTTATTATTAAACAAAATTGGGAAAACAAATCTGTTAGTGTAGCTTTTGTATTGCTTAAAGTACAAAAGGCATAACTAATTTCTATCTAATTGTAGCCATATTTATTAGGTGTTTTGGTTCATATTAGCCGTATTATACCATATATCTTATTAGTTTCTTCAGTTTCGTCTCACACTAATTATTTAGATAAAATACAATAACCAACTCACACTAACAAGAAGAAGTGGTGCAAACTTTGTTGTCATTGTTTTATAGCATATAATAATTATAAAGTCATATGAATCATTTTATTGAAATAGCAAGCAGTTAATTTTAAGACAACTGATTTATCTCTTGTAAAAATTTAACCAAATTCCTCCTTTCGATGTTGGTGAAAGTGAAGTTTTATCGAATTCAAGGGGCAGGTTGGTTTTACCATTTACTCGTATTTCAAAATTCGATGCGATAGTTATTAAACCAGCTTTAATTTGCATATTAGCAAACCGTCGCCCTAAAATTGATAAAAATATAATACGATGCTACTTTAAACATAATTACAGATTTACTAACCCAGACAAATTCTTGGGCCATCTCCAAATCCAAAATAGCAATTTTTCGGTAGCGGATGCTTGGCTTCATCGGTGAATCGATCGGGGTTGAAATCGTCTGGATCAGAATAGTATTGAGAGTCCCTGTGAATAGGTAGTACCGGGATAACTATTTCAGCTCCTTTATCCACTTTTATATTATGAATAGTTCCTGAACTGTCTGGACAAGAGAGGTTGCATGATTCTGTACATTTTCGAGTTATTACAAATAAGGGAGGGTACATTCGTAACGTTTCTAAAAAAAGAAATAGGTTTTAGGATGACTAATAGACATAATGTTGCGGAATACATATTTTCAATAGAAATTAAAACATGGTATAATGGCAACGGCTATTGTTGATGGAACTACAGTTCTAGGAATGGTAGATAAATGTTAATAGTATTCGATTTATCGTTCTGAAAATTTGATCGAACCACACACTTTAACCAAGAATTTACTTTTAGTTTCTGGACTCACGTACATGAAGTTGACTTTAAAGTTACTGATGTTAACCTTGAGATATTACTGTTGACAATTCCAATCTGCTTGCTTAAAAGCTCTTGGTGCTAATGTTTCTAGTGTTAGGCAAATAAGAGGAAAAGCAATTATATAAAAATAGTAAAATTGGCAATAACGTTTGATACCTACCTAAAAATATTGCATCAAGATATGACATTTCTTGAATTGCCTCAAACGTTATTGTCCCATTGTATTTGTCTAACATTGAGTCAATTTCCTTTTTAAGCTTATTCTGCACATCAGGGTTAGCAGCAAGTCCAAAAAGTGCATAACTCATTACAGTAGAGCTGGTATCAGACCCATCTAAAAAGAACGTCAGAGCGTGTGCTACCATATCGTCTTGAGTATATTCTGAAAGAAATCTACATTTATTTTGTTTGTTTTGTCAGTGGAAAGAATGATTTAAATTTATTAATGAACATCCGAATATGACAAATTCTACATGCGAGCCCAATTAAATAGTCAGTAAAACATTAAATTCGGTACAATTTGTAGTATACTACCATTTATTTGTTTCTGACTACATTAGCAATACATTTTCGCATGTCTTTTATAGACAGACATTATATTTGAAGCGTTCGAATTAGTACGAGTAATTAACATCGAACAAAAATATCAAGGATGATTATAATAAAATAGAATGGATATGCATAAATATACACAAACAAAAATGGGGAAAGAATGAATTCTGAACACATGCTCACAGTCAGACTGAAACACAAAAGATAAGGGGAAGTTTAAGAGACATAGTAGATCAAGAAACAGCAATTGAAACCAAGGGAGAAAATAATTAAAGTAGTTAGAACAAGGTAAAACCGATTATGGCGAAAGCAGTGATAGTAAGAAAAACAACAGAACAAGAAACCATGGGTTACTAAAGAAACAATAACAATTATATAGAAAAGACCAGCAAAAATATAGAACACCAAGGAATAAAGCAGAGAAGAAACTTTTACAGCAGAAACATGGGAGGCTATAAACAGAGATACCGTCGAGGCAATAATAAAGAGACCATAATATTATAAGAAACCTGTAATCATACAATGAAAGACGAGAATAGAGATATTAATTGAACAGAAGGGTATACCTAACAGAGGGAAAATATACATTGAAATATGGAATTAGGAAATAATTATGTAGATTGCGTTGTAAAAAGAGACGAAAACGTTAAGAAAAAAGAAAAAGGATATTTAACACTAAGAGGAGAATTGGGTATAGTCACGGTGAAGATTTGCCATTAAAGTTCTTTGAACAAATAGCGGATATTTATGAATTAGGAAAATGAATAATAAATTCCACACAAAACACACTACTAATACACATATAAGTGTGAAAATTACTAAAAAATAAGCCTGATATCATACACACTAAAGATATTTACTCGAATTTCATATACGAATAAAAGGATTAAAAATAAATTAGTGCAAAAGATCAATTCGGATCAAAAAAAAAAATAGGAACCGCGAAACCTAGACTAAGAAGAGTAAAATTATTTGATAATGTAGACTGTCTTTGGCAGCAGGTAACCTGCCTGTCGTGGTGTTTGGGGGGTTGAACGCACAAACTTAAATGCAATGAACTTTCAATTTATACATTGTAATTTATGTATGACTTTACATATATAATTGTAATTTATGTTAACACTACAAATAATGTAGTCTCGCTGGCTGTTGCCAAGAGAGGTTTTCAGGAATAAGCTAATACCTTATTTATGTGATTTTTAAAGTTGAAAGGGTAATGAAATAATTTGTACAAGCGTTCCCAATTTAGTTCGCTAGTTTATAAATTTGAGGACTGGGTTATTATTCCAATCCTTCATGTTTTTTTGGTGTTTTGCAAGCGAACATACGGTCGCCTAAATGCTAAGCAACTCGTGGTACATTACGAAATTATTTGGGAAGCTGTTTTGGGATTATATTATATAAATTAATCGAGTTTTAATATTGGTTTAGCACAACTAATATACAGGGTGTTTTATAAATATACCGACAAACTTTTAGGGGTGGTAGGGGACATCAAAACAAACATTTTTGTTTTGTAAACATATGTCCAAAAATGCTTCATTTTCGTCATAGAGGGTGTCAAAATTTGTAAAAAAAATGTTCAAATTTTTTTCCTCAAAAACGAAGCAAGATATGCAAAACCCTCAAGTGAAAAAAAGTTGTGTTTTTAGTTGCTTCATCTTAAACAAGTTTAAAAATTGCAAAAAAAACCACTGGGTGTTATTTTTTTATGCAAAAACACTTACATGTTGCCCCATGAGCACGCCCCTGGAATTACTGAATCAACCGTAATAGATCCAAAAGATGCCTCATAAAGTTACCAACAAACTGAAAATTTTAGTAAAATCGGCTGAAGCGTTTTTTTCTACAAATTTTAACACCCTGTATCTCGAAAACGAAGCGTTCTCAGACATATGCTTATAAAGCAAAAAATGTTTGTTTTGTTGTCCCCTACCACTCCTAAAAGTTTGTCGGTATATTTATGGAACACCCTGTATAATACATACCTTTCGAGCATAATGCAGCAGCAAAGTTAATGTCTGAGGATTTGTTGGAGGCAAGACACCCCACACATAATTACCGATTTATGATAACACCTTATATTTGCATGACCTGTGATATGTTTTTCTTGTGATATATATGTGTGATATTTAATGGTTGAGAAATTACTTATTTGTTCGCTTTGAAGGTTCGTGTAAGCCAGTAATTACAATTTGCTATTTGCCCCCGATTGCTCACTTTTTTGAATGCGTTATCGTTATATGATTTTGCTTAGACCTGGGTTTTAATATATTTTTTTGTTTACGATTTGAGTTACTTAGTGGTTTATTAGCTCAAGAAGTCTTGGGGAACCATGCTCAGTGGAACCACTCGGCGCCCTATAATTTAGTTCTACTTTCTTTGGAAGGTAAGTCGACCCCGACCGGCTCCCGAGTAAGTCGGTGGCATGTTTCCATTCCATTAGCGGCTAAAATTAATGTAGCAGAAGGTAGAAAGGTGTGATACGGCTAAGTAGGGACAAATAAGTGTATCGAAAGCTTCTATTCTATTTCTGTGGTGCATATCAAATACAACTTCACAATTGCAACAACTAAAAGCAATTTTAGGTCGCTTCTAATTATAGTTATTTTGTTTGATCTTACTGATTAAATTTATAAAATATATATATTTACTCTTACCAAACGGCATCAGTTTAGATTTCAGTTCAATTATTGAATCCAAAAAATCATTACGTACAATTTGATTCTCTTTACGATATCTTACAGCTTCCATTATTAGTTTTTTAAATTCGTTGGGGATTTTTTTATTTATTGGATTACAAATAAAAGGTGAGCTGCATCAAAAAATTATATTAATATTAATGACCGTAAATAGTTATTCATATACTTACTATATTTTTAATAGTTTAGACAGGTCGGGAAACATTAAAGTGAAGTAGAATGTTATCACTCCCATGACAGAATTAGCGAAGATATTTTCAACTAACGTTTTGAATTGAGCATTGGGATCTGTAAAAGAGTTGCCCTGGAGGCCAAATGCACAGCTTGCTACGTTATCTGCAGTAAATTTCAGTGCTAGTTCTTTTGCATCCAAACCTTCCGCCCCTGTTGCATCTGATTCCTCTTCTAGATACTTTACTAAAGTTTTACACGTTTCTTGAACAAGTGGATACATAGCTTTCATCTGAAATCAACGAATGCTAGATAATACACCTATCGGCGTTTTAAAATATACCTTGGCGGTAGTCAAAAGGGGAGTGATTTGGCCACGTACAATTCTCCAGCGATCTCCTTTGAGGAAGAATGGATTTTTAGCAAGAAGCGGATCTTGTTTTTCATCTACCTCTATTGGAATATCATGAAATTTGGTAAATTGTGTAACCATTACTTCTTTTATAAGATCCAGATCTCGTATTAATAGAGCCGGGGTTCGCATATTGAACAGTCCAATGTAGGCATGGCCTTCAAGTTTTCTGAAAGATACAATTCATATATAAATATGTATACAGGATGTAAATGGAAATAGCGTAGATTGGAAAAAGGCAATGTTAAAAAATACGAAAGATCTACTATTAACTGTGGTCATGTAACATAGCAACGTTGTTTGTTTTGTTGCCCGCGCAACGATAGAAAACCTTACGGGAAAGAGGGATGTGGGCGGATTCGTGTTATACCGGGTGGCCATAAATATCTGAGATCCCGGTAGCCATGGAATTAGCTACTTATAAATGTTGGTTAGCATTATATTTCAATTACGGTAAGTATTGGTACCTATATAATGTAATAAAATGCAATAAGAAGAGGGGAATGTGCCCCAAATTCTGCAGTTTAGCCTACGACTTGATTATAAAAATATCTTGTTCTAACTCCATTACTTATTGCAATCTGTAATAATTTTTGACAGATAGGAATTTTAGTTGTGATGACATTAATGACATTTAGTTTAGTTGGATTCATCACTTTAATAAAGCGGTGTTGATTCCAAAGGTAATGTGATATCAGATATTTATGGCCACCCGGTACGTTTGGCAGTACTGAAGTGTATTGGGAGTCTATGTCAAATTGGAGGTTAGCCAGTTAAGTTTTACGTCAGTCTGTGTCAAATAACAAACAAAACCTAACCTGCTAACATCGAATATCACACGGACTGACTGTCTGCGTGCTTCCTTGAATTTGTGTAATTCCTTCGATTTCTAAAAAACACGTCAGAAATGTAGCTTGTAGATTTATAGGACCAGGTTATTTTACTGAAGGTGTTGAAACTTGTTGAATGGTAAGATGTGAATGCAGTAGACAGGCCTAACTACTCCTTAATACATTTGTGGCCTACCTCAATTCACAAATGAATGCACCTTAATGCTAGAGAGTGTATTAAATTTTCACATAAAAATACACTGCTTACATACAGATTTTTGTGTAATTTTTATTCTAGTCGATATGGTGACCTAGTTATTTACTTGACGTAAATTGAAAACAAACGTGATACGTTTTATCGGACTTTTTCTACTGTCTAGGGTGTATATTATACGACGTTTCGGGAGTTTTGATCTACTCCCTGTTACGGTCTAAAACGACTTTTGCGACACCGAGCCGGCTCATACAAAAAATCACGTAAAAGCTAAACGGTTGGCGCGGACGATAACTTTCAAAATCGGGACGATGACTCACCTAGGACCGCTGCCCTGCCCGTAACAAGATATGACTGCTAAACTACACTGGAGCGAGGGGTAGTCCTACACGATATTACCTACGGGAAACGGCCTAGGCGACGGTAAACAGTGATAAAATTAATTGGGAGCCACCCGGTTTCATCAGTAAGAACGAAAATGCGAAGATAAACTCACTATGAAACTGGGAAATGAAAGAGCCTACCTTTCGACTTTACACCTTGGCGAAATCCAAAGCTAAACGAGAATGGAATATTTGTGTACACCTTCACGACTCCCGACACTGCAACGACAAGCGCCTTAACTTACCTGCGACGCCTCAGAACTCTCTTTCCAGGCTCTACCGTATATAAATCTGACACAGAGTATAATTTAACCTGAAAATGAGCATGCGCAAGCACGTGGGGGAAATCATAAGGAAACTCTCAGTAAACCGATCTATTAGTCTAAGCACATGGTCAAATAGGTACGACACAATGAGAACATATCATAATAACGGGCTAAATACATAAGCCCAGCTGGAGACGTTTTATCTCTAATCGACTAAATTACAGGCGGGATAATGAAAGTTAACACACAGAAAAACAGTTTACAGGCGGCCTCAAAAAGGGATGGCCGTTTAGCAAATATGCACATGAATTATTAGCGAACAAATAGGTTAATTAGATTACAGGCGGCTCCAGAAAGGGTTGCCGTTCAGCAAATAGGCACATAAATTATTAGCAAACAAATGGGTTGATTAGTTTACAGACGGCCTCAAAAAGGATTGCCGTTCAGCAAATAGGCACATAAATTGTTAGCAAACAAATGAGTTGATTAGTTTACAGGCGGCCTCAAAAAGGGTTGCCGTTCAGCAAATAGGCACATAAATGATTAGCAAACAAAGGAGTTGATTAGTTTACAGGCGGCCTCCAAAAAGGGTGGCCGTTCAGCAAATAGGCACATAAATTATTAGCAAACAAATGAGTTGATTAGTTTACAAGCGGCCTCAAAAAGGGTTGCCGTTCAGCAAATAGGTACATAAATTATTAGCAAACAAATGAGTTGATTAGTTCTTACAAGCTACACACACCTTATTGGTTGGTTTTGTCTGGCGTGCGTCGTGTCTGTCGAGGAGGCCGCCACTGGAGCGAGCGGACATCAGCCATAAGCGTGGGTGTCGTGCTGTCCGAATATTCCCTTAATGGGCAGGACCTGATGTGAAATCCTCACGAAAAAGCAACGATAAACGGTCAAGACAGAAATGTTAGCCTGTTCTGCAGACGGAATCACAACGTATCGGAAAGATGGCCTTAACACTTAACACCAAAACGGCTTGTGACGAACTCCACAAGCCGCCTCCGCGCCCGAACGTAAACTCTTGCCTCCCCCGGGGTGTGAACCCTGGACTGCTGATCGCTGTGATTACTAGTCTGTCACTCTTACCACTAGGCCACCAGCGCTGGTTCTTATATTTTTCTGCAAATTCTTTCAAATAATTGTTGGCAACTCGATACGTTAACAATACATGAAAATTTATCTTGTCGATATCAATGGATCTATACCAGGCCTTCATCTTCTTTATGAGGTGGATTTCTTGGGTGAATTTTAGTCGGAAGTTCTCCAACTTTGTTGTGATCCGGTTTTCTGTTTTATTTATAGTTGTCATCGCAGATATCATTAGTTTGGCTTGATGTCTGGAGGCGTATATTAACACCTCCTGATTTTTATTCAAGTCAGCAATGTCCGTATATACGTACTTCGTGGTTTACCCTAAAAATTAACGTAAGAAATATTCCTAGTAATCCTCGACGGCTGTTTCGCAATTGTTCGTTTTATTTGGTACTTTATTGACTTCACTCCCCCTTCCCAGATTCGTTGCATGTGGGGGCTTGCCGACGGTATAAAATGCCACTGGATTGTTTCTGTCTACAACCTGCTTTTAATTTCGGTACTCAAAATTGTGTTTGCTTCCACAAAATTCGTACCATTATCACTATAGATGTGGGCGAACTTCCCTCTTTTTGCAGTGAACCGTCGGAATGCTGCTATACAGTGTGTCCAAGATAAGAAGGGTCAGTATGGGGATCTCGGTAATTGCAAAAGATACAAATTTGGTTAAATGGGAAGAAAGTTGCGCAATTAAAAGACAAACAAAGTGACATCTAGAAACCCTTGATATGCTTTTTCGTTTTTGAATTATCTAAAAAAATCCGAACTTGGAACTTGGATTTTTTATTTTATTTTTTCTGGCGTTAATATTAAAGTATATTAAAGAGCGAAACTGACAAAATTCCTTTATGGCAACTTTTTATGGACTCAAAGATTACATTATCAATTTTTATCCGACGTTTCGTCTTAGACTAACCATTATCAACTTCATTTTTTTAAATACGGTCATGATTTTCTGATGCCAAATTTGTGAAGCCCTTTTTATTCTCAATTCAATAATGTACCACACACTATGGTTTAATTACGTTTCGAGTCTTTGGAGACCACCACCAAGAAATTTTTGGATACGGACCTGTGACAGAAGGGTCAGAAGACGTCAGTAGCATTTATAGACTTACGGCAATATACGACACAGTGTGCAGGAAAGGACTGCTCTATAAACTATTAACAATTATACCACGCCGTCAAACATGCGAGCTCATCAACAACTTCTTAACAAATAAGCTGTTTACAGTGATTAAAAATGACGTTGAGTAGCACCAGAAAACTCAAAACGGCCTACCACAGGGGTCAGTATTGGCCCCACTGCTTTCTAACATCTACACTGCCGACCTGCCAGAAACAAGATGTAAGAAGTATGTCTACGCAGATGACATAGCTATCTCCTTTCAGCATAAACTTAAGGAACCCACAGAAAACGCCTTAAGTGAAGACCTGGATAAGCTATTTACTAATTCGTCAGTAGAATAGGGACAGAAATTCCCCACCATTTTTAAGAGGGGGCAAAATCAATTAAATTGCCTGGGGCGTCGGCTGATGTCGTCACAATTAATTTGCCCTGGGCTCCGGCTGATGTCGTGACAATTAAATTGCCTGGGGCTCCTGCTGATGTCGTCACGTAATTACATTGCCTGGGGCGTCGGCCATTTTGGATTTTAATGAAGGTGACGTTTTGGATTTTGAATTGTCGCCATTTTGTTTTAAGAAGCCATTTTGGATTTTGAACTGTCGCCATTTTGGATTTTGAATTAACCACGTGATGCTAGTGCCGTTTTGGATTTTGATTTGGCTCGCACAATTTTTGGATTTTTGGATTTAGTCACGTGATGCTCTGTATACTTACTCTCTCTCTCTCACAATCGTGCTATCTCTCTTGTATTCGTTGAAAGCACTTCTCTATCTTTTATCGTACTAACTGTAAGGCTGTCTTGACCGTTCTAAAGCCATATTTTATTTAAAAACTGTTATGCTCCATGCAGGATTCGAACCTGCTGCCATCCTGTTGCGAGTCTTATAGCCTAACCACTGAGCTATAGAGGATGGTTATAACTTTCTCTTTCGAAGTTCATCACTACTACGTACTGTTTGAAGTGTTGCCTATATATTAAAAAAAAAGTTGTCTGCTCTAAGTCGGATTTGAACCTGTCTTTATCTTTTGTCGTACTAACTGTAAGGCTGTCTTGACCGTTTTAAAGTTATGTTTTATTTAAAAAACTGTTATGCTCCATCTCGGATTCGAACCTGCTGCCATCGTGTTGCGAGGCTTATAAGCTAACCACTAAGCTATTGAGGATGGTTATAACTTTCTCTTCCAAAGCCCATCACTATGCAAGCTGTTTAGCTTGTCTGATTTTAATATATTGTTTTCGAAATGAATAATATAGTAATTTTTAAAACTTACGAATGCAATACAAAAGGGGCAGTTACTTTAATCAAACAATGTAAGAAATTTTAAATAAAATATTCTTATACTACATGATTTTTGTTATGACAAAACTAGGTTAAAATAGCTGCAACAATAATTTTAAATTTGTCTGTTTACGTCTCTGTTGTAACAAGTGTATCAGAAATGGAGTTCCAGTTTTCACACCCGTTTTCAGCCATTGTGGCAGGTCCGTCAAGCTCAGGCAAATCATATTTCGTGGTTAATTTCTTAAAAAAATATGGCCAAGCTCTGCAATGTAAAATTCAAAAAAATCGTCTGGTGTTACGCTGAATGGCAACCTCTGTACACAGAATTAAAAACATTAGTAAAATTTCAACAAGGTCTCTTTAATATGGATTCTTTTGATGGATCGGAACCAGGTCTCTTAATAATTGATGATTTAATGAGAGAAGCAAACTGCTCCCTTGTTGACATCTTTACTAAGGGATGTCACCACCGTAATCTGAGTGTGTTTTTTATAACTCAGAACATATTCCATCAAGGAAAAAGTCAGCGAGACATCTCCCTAAATGCCTATTACGTTATTCTTTTTAAAACCCCCCGAGATAGAGCTCAAATAAATCATCTAGCTAGACAGATCTGTCCAGAAAATCCTCGTTTTCTCCAGGACGCATATAAAAATGCAACAACTAAGCCTCACGGTTATTTGTTATTCGATTTAAAACAAAACACACCAGACATTGCACGATACCGAACGTCAATTTTTAGACAAGATGGTGTGTGTTATATTTATATTCCAAAGAAGGGCTATAAAACAGCTGACACAGGGCAATTTACAATCATTCATTATTTATGTCGCGAGACGTAATCAAGAATTCAAACTAGTAAAGTCGTAGGAGATAAACAAATTCGTTGTGTTTGTGAATGTGTGTATAACACTTTAAAGGGAAAAATACCTTTATCGTCTAACCAAAAATCAAAACTTACTCGTCATAAAAATGTTTTTAGGAAATTAGTCAAAGCCTATAAGAAAAGCGAAAAGTACTGGTGCAACAAGGTGGAACTTTTTTACCATTGATTCTGACCCCATTAATTACTGGTGCATTGAGTTCTATCTTTAAGTAAGCAATATGGAACATGCTACCAAGATGTTGGTCGTCCCATCCGAACTGGCGCAACGTTTTAAGTCTGATGGTGATGGTGAGAAAAATATATTATCACAAGTTGATAGGAAATGCATAAAGTTTTAAAATCCAAATTAACCGATCATTATAAATGGCTGAAGTACAACCAGGTGTTGCAAAGATATCTTCATTTTACTAAACAATCACGGGAATCAATCAAAATACCAATAGAAAGTAAATCTACTTCAAACACAGTTATTTTATCTACAATACATCCTAAACAACCGAATGTGACAGAACAGTCTGACGACTCATGGAAATATGAAGTGGAAGTTGATAACATCGAATCCGAATCGAAAAGGAATAAACAACCGAATGTGACAGACCAATCTGACGACTCATGAAAATATGAAGTGGAAGCTGATAATACCGAATCCGATTTAGTATCAAAATTGAAGTCCTCAAAACCACAGCAAAAAAGTACAGCCAGAAAAACATCGAAAACACCGAAAAGGAACCCCCTTCTAACAGGATCATTCAGAAAATCGTCTCTAAGGAAGCGCCCATCAACTTCAAAAACGGCTGCAATTTTGGAGTGGGAGCGTCTTAAACCTTAAAAATATTTCGATGATTTTGAACGATGTTTATTACGACCGATCAAATCCCTCAGAATTTTCGGGTGCAAACTCGTTAATTTATTCTGTGAAAAATAAACACTCTAGGTTAGGTGTAGAAGACTGGCTAAAACAACAAGATGTCTATACTATTCACAAAGCTGTTAGGAAAAAAATTCCTAGAAACAAGTACGTTGTTAGTAACATTTTCGAATTGTAGCAGGCCGATCTCTGTGACATGCGAAGCTTAGCTGAATATAATAATGGAAATAATTTCATACTCACAGTAATTGACGTATTTAGTAAAATGGCTTGGGCCACACCTCTTAAATTTAAAACTTCCGAAACAGTAATAAAAGCGTTTCACGAAATATTTACTGAAGCTGATAACACGCCGTTAAATCTACAAACTGATACAGAAAAAGAACTTGTGGCTAAATCTGTGCAGAAATTTTTCAAACAGTACGATATAAATTTTTATGTTACTCAAAATCCTGTTGTTAAAGCTTCGGTTGTTGAACGATTTAATAGAACCTTAAAAACTCGAATGTGGAGGTATTTTACATACGCTAACTCATACAGATACTTGGAAGTCTTACAAAATTTGCTGGTTTCGTATAACAGTCGCTATCACTCGTCTATTAAGATGGCACCTTTGGATGTAAATAGTGGCAACGTACTTGAAGTGTGGAACAATCTGTATAAAAATGGCCTGAGACTTAGCAGAAAGCCAAAGTATAAAGTTATTCAACACGTGAGAATCACCAGAAGTAAGCATACGTTCGAGAAAGGTTATGAAACAAACTGGAGCGGGGAAATTTTTATAATAAAACAAGTGATTAATAGGAAACCACCTGTGTACAAAATAGTTGATTTAAATAACGAACCCATAGAGGGTGTTTTTTGTGAAGAAGAATTACAACCTGTGACTTTAGATAATAAGAAGGTTCTGTTTAAGGTTGATCAAGTGTTAAAAGAAAGAGGCCGCGGTCGTCGCAAGGAGTATTTCGTAAAGTGGAAAAATTATAACGACACGTTCAATTCATGGATTCCTGTCGCTGACCTACAACAAATATGAACACCGACGACAAATTTTATCTAACTTTGTTGAGTAATAGTTCCATGAATTATTTTCCAAATAATACGACTTCAAATGAAAAATAAAAGAGCACCTGGCGAAGACCGTATCACAAGTGAAATGGTGAAAATGGGAGGTGATACGCTTATATATGCCTTAAAAAACCTCTTAAACCGCTGCCTCATAGAAGGGAAGATACCACATGCTTGGAAACATTCAGAAGTTGTTTTGTTGTTTAAGAAAGGAGAAAAGACCAATATAGAAAATTACCGTCCCACTAGCCTTCTCTCCCACCTTTATAAGCTCTTTTCCAGAATTATAACCAATAGACTTACACAAAAATTGGATTCATACCAACCAAATGAACAGGCCGGGTTTCGAAAGGGCTTTAGTACAATAGATCACCTTCAGACAATCAGAATGCTCATAGAAAATACTACAGAATACAACATTCCACTACATATTGCTTTTGTGGACTATCATAAAGCATTTGATACGATAGAAAAATGGTCCTTTCTAACAGCTATGAACAACGCACGCATTGACTCTAGATATTCTATGATACTTATGGATATATATGAGGACTCCACAATACACGTAAAGATTGACGACGACTTGAAAACAGATCTAATTAAATTGGAGAGAGGCGTACGTCAGGGTGATGTTATATCCCCTAAACTTTTCACTTTGGCTTTGGAGGATGTCTTCAAACACCTCAACTGGGAAAACTTTGGAATAAACATAGATGGAAGCTAATTAGACCACCTCCGCTTCGCCGATGACGTGGTCATCGTTAGTGACGATCTAAAACAATTACAAACCATGTTAGAACAACTAAACAACGCCTCCCAACAAATTGGTCTAAACATAAACTATAACAAAACAAAAATTATAAGTAAAAACATGGAAGTCGTCAACATACAAAACCATCAAATAGAATT
The DNA here is from genome assembly GCA_940337035.1 of Agriotes lineatus. Classification (NCBI taxonomy): domain Eukaryota; kingdom Metazoa; phylum Arthropoda; class Insecta; order Coleoptera; family Elateridae; genus Agriotes; species Agriotes lineatus. The sequence continues at coordinate 144,202 of CALNHX010002929.1, read as the reverse complement.
TGTCAATGAGTACGTCTATCTGGGACATACTATCACCCTTGGAAAAGAAAACCAATCTCTAGAGATCAAGAGAAGAATCGCTCTAACATGGGCCGCCTTTGGAAAATTACGGCATATACTTACAAGCAAAGATATTCCAATCAATTTAATGAAAAAAGTTTATAACAGCTGCATCCTCCCCGTAACAACTTATGGAATGGAAACTGTAGCCTTCACGAAAAAAAGTGCCGAACAGCTGAGAATATCACAGCGAGCCATTGAAAGAGCAATGCTGGGCGTAAGCTTACGGGACAGAATACTTAACATAGAAGTTCGACGTAGATCAGCGGTCACAGATGTTATAGAAAGGATTGCACACTTGAAATGGCAATGGGCGGGACATATCGCGCGGCAGGACGTAGGCAGGTGGACATATAAAATTATGCAATGGAGACCACGACAAACAAAAAGGAGTGTCGGTAGGCCCCCAAAAAGATGGGCCGATGACATTAAGCGAACCGCGGGAAAGAATTGGATTGGAGTAGTTCAGGACCGACAAGAATGGAAACTTATTGGAGAGGCCTATGTCCAGGAGTGGACCACTCTAGGCTGAAGAAGGAGGAAGGAGGAAGGAATAGGCGCTACTGTAAGATAATAGTTATTTACTATACAAGTGGGATAACAGCATCATTAATATACGTGTGTGTAAGTTACAAACGAGTGCGTAGTACGAGTTATGTAAGCACACAAGTATATTAATGATGCATTATCACACATATATTGTACAAAATTTTATCTACGACTGCCTAAAATTGAGAAAAGTGCATTAAGAGAAATGTCAGATCTGTCATTTTCAAAAATATTTTAGTAGGAAAATGTCATTATGTCATTCATTTGACACTATTTCAGTTACGTAATGAAGTCATTACACAACTCAGTTGCGTAATGAAACCATTACATAACTGAGTGGTGTAATGAGCTTTATTACCTAACTGAAATAGTGTCAAATGAGTGACGTAATGCGTTACTTATCCCACAGGAGTAGATAAATAATATAAAGTCACCGTTTAAAGAAAACCAACCTGGCCAAGACTGGTATTCATGCTTTATGAAAAGGCACCCAAGGCTCTCACTAAAGAAGCCCGAACACTTACAAAAATGTAGGAAAACCACGAGGAAGCCAAATATTATTTATGATTTTTATAATAAATTAAAGCAACTTTCCGAAGAAACTGGACTAAGTTTACCAAAGCGAGAGTGTTTAATATTTAATGCCGATAAAAGCGGTTTCAATAATGATCCATCCCGAATGCGAGCTATAGGTGAAAAGGGAAAGAGTTTAAGCAGAGTATCTGGTGGTTCAGGCAGAGACGTAACAACCGTTTTAGCTTGTATATCTGCAGATGGCAGATATCTTCCACCACTTATTGTTTTTAAGGGCGCAGCAGTTCAGGCAAGGTGCACATCAGACAAAGCAAGTCCAGGAACAGTATATGGTGCTTCTACCAACGGTTGGATGGAGCAGCCACAGTTTTTTCATTGGTTTTCTGATGTATTTATTAAACACGTTACAGAAGTTCGGAAATCCAATGCTCTTCCAGAACAAACTGCTTTATTATTATATGATGGTCACGCTAGCCATATCAGTGTGCGTATTATACAAGCTGTCATTGATAACAATATTAAGCTCATGAGGTTTCCAAGTCACTTTACTGATCGACTCCAACCCTTAGATAAGTGTGTTTTAGGGCCCATTAAAACAAAGTGGGAGAAGAAGTTGGTTGAGTATGGTAAAACTCAAATGGCAAAAAGTACATCGCGGCTCCCTAAAAGCAAATTTGTAGAACTTGTGACAGATGTATGTAAAGAAGGAATGGTGGCTTCTAATATGATAGCCGGGTTTGTTACCACTGGTATCTGCCCAGTCGATCCTGCACGATTTCCTGAAGATTTGTTTGATCCAGTTGATCTTGAAAGTTATAAGAGAACGAAAGGCAACCCAGAAACTCCAACTAATTCGAAAGCTGTCTCTGATAATAAAAATACTGATACAGTTTCACAGTCACTGCTAACTTAGCAATTGAAACTGTAATAGATATTCACGCCTCTGTTATACCCGAAAGTAAAATTATAGATATATTTGCAAAGAAGCTAGTAGATTGTAATACTCTACCTTTGACTGCGTGTCCATCAGTAAGCAAGCAAGTAATACCACGACTAAAGCAAACGAATTATAGGGAAGTGCTAACTACGTCAGATATTTTGTTAAAATTAAAAAAAGCTGAAGCTTTAAAACAAGCTAAGCTGGCCGAGAAAAGAACCAAGTGTAAGAACTCAAAAGGTAAAAGCCTGTGAAAAAACGAAGAAGCATTTGCCAACGAACTTGATAGAAGATGAAGAAATAGCCAAGAAAAATTTCAAGGTAAAAAAAGCGAAAAAAAGAGAAAAGATTTGTCTGAAAGTAAAGAAGCCTTGGAAGAACTGGTAGACAGTGAGTCAGATGTTGACATGACATTGGAAGAACTTATTGAAGCAGAAAGCGTACAAGAAGTCGATTGTCAAGATCCTGTGTGGGACGAAATAACAATAGGCAAATATTTATTAGTTGATTTTGTTGGTGGCTTAAGAAAAAAAACGCATTAGCAATATGTGTGTGTTGTGCAGTCAGTTGATGCGAAGCCGGACAACTCGGCGCCGCCATCTCGGCGCCGCCACTTTGGCGCCGCCATCTCGGCGCGGGGCCAGCTCGGCGCCGGGACTACTCGGCGCGGAGCCATCTCGGCGCCAGCCAACTCGGCGCGAGGCCATCTCGGCGCCGAATTCAAATTTGCAAACTACATTGTGCACTACGTAAGAAAATTATTATCAAAAAATAATAAATAAAGTGATCTCCAAAAAGCTGTCATCAAATAAAAAAAAATTATTGAGAATTTCTTGGAAAATCAAACACTAGTCAAGATAGAGACACATTTTACGAAAAAAAGTTTTCTGGCCTTGAGATTGTTCAGTCAGCTAAAACTACCACACAATAAAAAATCTCATTGAAATCTTGATTAAATTCCGAAAAATAGCACTTTTTGGATTTACACAATTTTGAAAAACGCCATTTTCTAAGTAAAGTGCCTTTTATATGACAAATATTTCTTTAATGTTTATTTTCCAAATCAAAAAATTTTATTTTTAACAATTTTTTTTATTATGAAATAAAAAACTTTTTGAAAAATGTTTGTTTTTCCATAGCCGTCTTTGTTAAAAGTAAAATTCTTTAATATGGGACCTAAACATAAAAGATAATGTGAGAGATCAAAGTTGGCAGAGGATTTTGAAATTTGGTATAGGAACCTAGATGTTGATTCTAAACAACTTCTCTTAATAACTTTTTGTCGTATTTGCTACATAAAAGACGCGCTACTCTGCAGTAACAACTCTAACAAATTCGTAATTTTCCCGAATAAACACTTTGTTTGCAGCACGACCGAAGGGAGTGCTGCATGTAGTGCGAATTCGGGAAAATTTTTCCCGAAGGAGTTAGGTGCAATGTTTTTTGTAACGAATAACTGAAAGTATTTTAAAAAATTAAAAAATTATTATTTAGTGTTTTACTGATTTACTGAGTTGACAGCACAAGTCACTAAACTTTTATACCTATCCTACGCACCTGTTAGTTTTTGTTGACGTTTACAGCGCCTTTGGTGTTTGCAGGCGCAATTAAACCAACGAGGAACAATCCTCTGTATCTATATAATAAAGGAGAACGATCCAGACGTGTGTGTCCCGAGGGCCCCCTTGGAGAGGGACAGAACCCCGAGGGCCACTTGAAGAGGGGCGAAACCCCAAGGGCCCCTTTGGAGATGGGCGGAGCCCCGAGGTCCTCCTTGGAGAGGGGCGAAGCCCCGAGGGCTACTTGAAGAGGGGTGGATCCCCGAGGGCTCCCTTGGAGAAGAGCGAAGCCCTGAAGGACCCCTTGGAGAGGAACGGAGCTCCGAGGGCCCGGTTGAAAATGTGCGGAGCCCCGAGGGCTACTTGAAGAGGGGTGGATCCCCGAGGGCTCCCTTGGAGAAGAGCGAAGCCCTGAAGGACCCCTTTGGAGATGGGCGGAGCTCCGAGGTCTCCCTTGGAAGGGGGCGGAGCCCCAGAGGCCCCTTTGAAGATGGACGGAACCCCAAAAGCCCCCTTGGAGATGAGCCAACGTAATAGGCCTAAAAATGGTGGTAAATTGAATAGAATAGACCGCGCAATAGCGCGCGCAGCTCCATTTATTATAAAAATTTACAAAAAAACAATTCTCCTAGTTTTTGTTGAAAAGTAAAAAACACCGCAGTGGGGGAAAAGTAACCTTCGGCGTATCGGGAGTGACCGGGAAATATGAATTTTGAAGTCATGAGTACAAAATAGTATATTATGTTAATAGGACCAAAAGTTATAGCAGTATAATGCCATATTTTACTGCCGTTTGAAGAAAATAGTTATTTGTTCCATTAGTACAAAAAATGCATGATTTCGGGACAAGTAAGACAGATCGCCGGACGACGCGCAGCGGAGTCCGGCGAGTCTTACGCGTCCCGAAAACGCATTTTTTGTACGAATGAAACATACTATTTTTTCTCCAACTACTCATAAATTCGGTAATATGACTTATTATTTAGAATCAAACATTGTAGGTTATATTGTAGAACTGTCATGGCGCAAATTAACAAAAACTATACGGGAAAATTAAACAATAACGACGGCGATTGCCGAATATTGCCGAAGCGTTTGTTTTTTATTTAAAATTTACCATGTAAAACCCTATCTTGCGACCATTTTTGTACTAGTGCAAATATGAATCGAAAAGTGTACGGTTGCCAAGGTAATTGGTGAACATCCCGAAATGACTTACTTTTTATAGAAAATTATTCGACAATATGGCGTCTTATTCGTGTGGTTGGAGAAAAAATGGTTTGTTTGAAAACTTTCAAGGCATATTTGATTTTTCAAAACTGAAATGCTGTTAGAAATTCGCCTTTAACCAAGCAGGGCTGAACCCCAACAAATGAAAATTTAAATCGAGAATTTTTTACCTTTTACAAGAGTCGTTTCACCTATCCTGGGACATACTGTATATACAGGGTGATTTTTAAGTTGATTCTTTCCTTTCTCCAGGATATAAAGCTAAAAAAAGTAAGCCATTTACTATATCAAAACTAACGGAGGTACAAGGTATTGAAGTTTCAAAGTATGAACTAAAATTACTTAACGAAAATTAAACTAAACTTAATCTAACTTAAATGATCAAAATTATCAGCATTCGCTTCTACACACACATTCCGCGTATAAGAGCGATGCGGCAGCGGCATTTTGACGACACTCCCAGTAAATAATAAGCATATTCAGTCATTCGTTATTTTCATAAACATGAGCCATTATTGCAGCTATAACATTAAGAAAATTACAATGGAAAACTAGTTGACAGATCATTGCTTGACAACAGAGATAAACAAAAATAAAATTGTCCAGCCGCCTTTGCGCCAAAGTTTAGTTTTTAATTTGAAACTTTAACACCTTGTACCTCTGTTAGTTTTGATATTTCGGAAAAGTGGTAAATAAAAAAAATACCTATTTTTTGAGCTTTATTTCCTGGTAAACGGAAAGAATCAACTTAAAAATCACCCTGTATATAAATATATATATATAAAATATTGGTAATGTTTACATTTCACTTTATACAGGATGACAGCTTGTGCGAAAAACTATTTAGCCCGTATTAGATATATTGAGTGATTTTTACTTAGTTAAAAGTGGCGTTTTTCAAAGTTGTGTAAATCCAAAAAGTACAATTTTTCGGAAATTAAGCAAGATTTCCATACGATTTTTATTATGTGTTAGTTTTAGCTAACTCAACAATTCCAAGGCCAGAAAACAAATTTGTTTCGTAAATGTTGTCCCTATCTTGGGTAGTAAATTCATTTTTCGTAATAATTTTAAAAAAATGTTGAATTTTACTAATAACGGAAGTCACGTGACAACTTTTGTTTGGCCCATTTGTAATCACTTTGCAATTACCTCTGGTCGTTAGTGTTTGATTTTCCAAGAAATTCTAAATATTTTTTTTTCATTTGATGCCAGCTTTTTGGCGATCACTGTATTTATTATTTGTTTATAATAATTTTCTTACGTAGTGCACACTGTAGTTTGCGAATTTAAATTCGGCGCCGAGATGGCCTCGCGCCGAGTTGGCTGGCGTCGAGATGGCTTCGCGCCGAGTTGTCCCGGCGCCGAGCTGGCCCCGCGCCGAGATGGCGGCGCCGAAGTGGCGGCGCCGAGATGGCGGCGCCGAGTTGTCCTAGACCCAGGTGATGACAGTGATGGAGATATTTCAGTAATGGGTTTAAAAGCTTGCAATTCAACGAGAAAGGAATTGACTTTAAATGAAAAAGACGTGTCTTCCATTCCATTCGACCAGATCAGAGCTGTCCTGCCAAACCATGTGATAATGTACCGCGATCGTAAAGTGATATATATGTTTTCTGGATGTATAGACATATTTGAAATGGCTTAAATCTGTATTATTTTCAATTTATTATCATCATTAGTGCTTACATAGTATTATAATTGGTTTTTGTTTCTAATAAAGCTATGTTTCTTAAATTACTTTTTGCTTTACTGGCGGGTTGTGAAGAAAATGGGGGTAATTTTTAGTGATCGGCCGATACGGATTTTTTTTTGCCGATTCCGATAACCGGCCGATACCGATATTTTAGTTGCCGATACCGATATAATATCGGTATCGGCACTACATTTTTAAAAGGTCTGTAATTATTTAATATACGTTGATATAAGTAAAAATTGTCAACTCCGCATCGATGCGGACGTGACATGAACCAATTTCGGTAATTCCCCGACAGTGTCGTGGTGATTACCCGTTTTACAGAAAGTGTATTGTTTCATTGTTTGCGCCAGTGCACAGTGCTGCTGCAGTTGCTGCTCAGATAACGATTGTGTTGTGCGGTATTATAATCTTTTGGGATTCAAATAAAAATACGATGGGAGAAAATAGCGAAAATAAGTTTTTACATACAAATAATTAATAAAATGGTTGATCTTAAATTTGCCGATATATATCGGCAAAATTTCGCCGATACCGATTATCGGCAAAATTTGCCGATATTGCCGATACACCGATATTTATATCGGTATCGGCCGATCACTACCAATTATCCTCGTTCTGCTTTGGCAGCCATGAAATTTTAATGTGGAAATGTTGCTCAAGGATAAGGGCCTGGAAGCCAATAGATATAAGTCTGATATAAGTTCTTTCTTATATTTAATAAACATATGAAAGTTAAATGAAGTGAAAATTATAAAAGAGATTTTATATTTTCGTTCTCTCATTTATTCCAGCTTTCAATAAGAAATATTATGCTACCTTTGTATGATAAAAAAATACCCGGCAAATTAAATTTTTATGCAGGAGATTCGTCCTTAAATTATGCTCAAGGCCATGTTTTTAGTAAACAGACAGAAAACTAATTTGTGCCAAAATTTTCCACGTAAACTCGGTTATAAGTACATAATAAGTACAAATTTAAATGTGTTTAATATTAGGTGTAATATCCACGTTCCTCCTAGTTTTAACATTTTAGCCGTATTTTTTTACAAGGCATTTCCTGTTTTCCATCCGCTTCAAACCTATCATTATTTCCGAATCACTGATTCCTGGCAATTTTTTTAAACCTACTTGGTTATGCATGTAGCACATCTAGCTTCGATTCTATTGAAATGAGTGGTTCTAAATAACATTCTTGAATTACTATCAATTTGTAATTCTTATTTAACACATCTTTGCTTGTTACCTTCCACAATAGTTTCGATTAATAACGCGTGTGTTCTTATATTTTTCTACATTTTTTAATGGTTTTTATTTTTCTACTAATTTATTACTTCTCTCGTCTAAAAGACAAAGGAAGTAGTTACTGTAATCGCGAAAAATTCACCTTCCGAAATTTCTTCAGATCCTCACGTCTCGAGGTCCCTAGATTACGAAGAACAGATTTTCTCAATTCCCTCTGTCTGTCTGTATGCCTGCCTATCTGTCTTTCTAACTTTCACTTGCGAGGGAAGTTCTGAATAAAGCCGTTTGCAGATTTTTTCTTTAGTGGTGCTTTCATAAAATTATTTTGTATCGTCAGTATATGATGAAGTCTAACCACAAGAAACTTGGATTACTTGACGATTATATTTAATTTTTGTAATTCGCCTATTTTGACATATTTTTTATTTGGTTATGACTAAAAACTACTTTCTATTAATTTTATGAGCTACAGAATTTTTAAGCGAGGATAAATACGATTAATTGTTATTTATACATATTTTAGAACAACTTCTAATCTTTCTTAATGATATATCTTGTTTCAGTATGCATTGGCGGTATCTCTTTGGGAGCATCCCTTGGCTGGACGTCGCCAGTGCTACCTCGCCTTCAGAACGAAAATTCAACCTCCACCTTTCACCTAACTACCGATGAAGGATCTTGGGTGGGATCCATGCTAGCGATTGGATGCTTACTTTCAGCACTGCCAGCTGGCTATCTGGCAGATAGATTTGGACCGAAAAAGTGCGTGATTGCTTTTGCAGTGCCAGTGATAATTTTCACAGCGTTCGTGGTGTTTGCCAACGATGTCTACACTCTGTGCATTGCTCGATTCTTCTCCGGGGTTGCAACTGGCGGTGTGTCCGTAGTGGCCCCCATGTACATCTCCGAGATTGCGGACGTGTCCTTGAGAGGGACTTTAGGATCCTTCTTTGAGTTCTTAATTTATGTGGGGGTGGTACTAACTGCCGTTATAGGGGCTTACGTGGACTACATTACCCTAACTATTAACTTGGGAGTGCTTGCCTTGGCACTAGGGGTTGCTTTCCTGTTTTTGCCGGAGAGCCCTACGTATCTAATGAAGATGAACAAAAGGATAAAAGCAGAAAATGCTCTGAAATTCTATAGAAGCAAAACGTTTAATGTTGCTCATGTAATAGACGAAATAGAAGAAGGAATTCGGAAAAGACCACGTCATTCTGCTAATATTGGTAAAATATTGAGCTCTAAAGCGTCAATACGGGGCTTAGTGGCATGCGTTGGTTTAACGTCCTTCCAACAAATGAGCGGAGTCGATGGGATTACATTCTACACAGTTCAAATTTTTCAAGCTGCTGGAACGAAAATGGATGCTTACACTTCCGCCATCATTGTTGCTCTAGTTCAACTTTGTTCGGCCATAGTATTGGTGTGTATAGTTGAAAAGGCAAACAGAAAAGTATTCCTTTATGTGTCTTCGGCCGGCACATGTGTCTGTCTTGCAGCTCTAGGCGCTTACTTTCACATGAAGGAGCAAGGAGTTACATTTACTGGGATGAGTGCTTTACCCTTAGCCAGTTTGGTATTTTTCATGATCACGTTTGCCATGGGTATTGGCCCTATTCCCTGGATGGTCAATGGAGAACTGTTTTCCCCAGAAATAAAGGGTATAGCCAATGGGATTACCATTACAACTAACTGGGTGTTGCTATTTATCATTACAAAGACACTGCCTGTAATGATGCTTGAGTTTCCACCTTATTACACATTTTATACATATTCGGTGTTTATGGTTTTATGTATAGTGTTTATCAAATTCTGTGTGCCAGAAACAAGAGGCAAAACATTAGAACAAATTCAAATTGAACTTAGTACTTAATGCATGGGGAAACTAGGGAAAAGCTTCAGTGATATAGTTCAATTGTTATGTATAAGAATGTGGTGTATAAGGGAACATTAGTTAGCTTGTATATATTATTTTATTGAAAATAAGAAATGTGTACTTACTTACTCTCTAACTGCGACTTGTGATATGTTTTTCATAGTAAAGCTTACATTTATTTAGATTTAATTGGAAAGAGCAGCCATGTTAATAGCAAATACCGAGAATACTATTGTTTATAATTCTTAGGTTAAATCTAATTTATTTGTTAATCGAAAACAATCACTGTTTAACTTGATTTGTCGTAGATGATAGTGTTTCGTATTTTTAATGTGTGATCTCACTTATGAGTGGTTATTCATAGAAATATATGTTATGTAGTTGTTTATAATTTAGAGAAAAGTAGAATATATTTTTTCTTATAAATTTCTTCGAAGAACTGCCAATTTTGTGATTTTCCAATTAGAATACAAAAGTTGGAATTATCATAAATCTATACTAAACCTAAAATGTTCGATACCAAAATTTAAATAAATTGATAATAATGGTGAGGCACTAACATCCCATGAAGGAGCTTCGCCTGCAAGGCGGAAGGTCAGAGCTTCCGTACCCTCGCTCTCACACCCGGCTGTCGCGTGTCAAATTCATGACACCTGGTGATGTGGTGAGCATCACGCATTAGACAACAGTATTATTACCCCTTGTTCTTTCGAACGCAGGTCCCCAATTATTTAAAGCGACTGGGTAGGCCGCCAGGCATCGATTCTGGGATTTTAACTCCAGACTTCTGCACCGCAGACCGCTCTAACCACTGAACTACACTGACGGTAAATATATTGATACATTTCTAAATTATCACGAAACTACGTGGGCAAATTTGAAGGACTTTAGGGGGTTGAAAACTTTCAATACGCAAGGTACACCCAATAAACTTATATATGGAATAGTAGTACTAATCCAAATATCACACTTCCAGCATAAATTGGCCACGGGATCATAAGCACAAAACACAAATAAGTGTATAATTGCAATGGCAATGATATTAAATAGACAAATTAGATTGTTAAAAATTAAGTAATGAATATCATTACTAGGGCAAATAGAGCTCCGAACAGGCTTAAGGCTGCTCATAGGAGGCGTTGGCACAACGGTGCAACGGGCACAATGCAACATACGGAGGCAAAACAAAGTTTCGAATGTATACAGGCGAAGGTGATTGAGGAAATATTACTTCAATCGAAGACACTGGCACTTGGCACAGCAATATAATCTCGATAAAAGAAGAAAAAATTTTACTTCAAGGTGGATTTCAAGAATTTAGCCCGAGAATTGGCAGCGCTTCATCAAATAGCTCCTTGACGGCCGGCGATCAAGGGCTCATTGGTCCTTAGCAGCCACAAATACCCGCAGTAGGTCAAGGCCGCGTAACAAATATGTGCTTGCCAGGGAGTAGGGTTATAACTCCCTGCATCAAGAGAACACATCGGATAGTAAAATTAGTCCGCTAAATTCCAGCAACTACGCCGCGGCGTAATTCGTCATCTAGATGAAAGTATAATTACTCCTAAATGCCACTTCCAACAAAAAGAAACGGAACCTCATTCCCACATTTCTAGCAATAGGTGGCCGGAAAAAACCCAAAACTAGTTCATGTGAAGCGTCGATCAGCGCGGACAGTTTTGCGAGGGTCACAGCAAAAAACGAAATAAGACGACCAAAAGTTTGGCCCGAGCGCAACTTGTCGCTTAAAATGATGGAGCTTCAGCCGAAGCACGGAGCGCCATGCGTGGAATTTGAACCATGAGCACTAAACAACTTTTGACCAGTAACAATGTTTACACTTGTTTATTCATTTTATCTCATTTCTTTCAACACCTTTTAAGGGCTATATCTCATAATAGATAAAATTGTATAAAGGAAATACAAATGAATATATCAGGTCGGTACATTAACATAGCGGGGTAGCAATCGCTGTTGAAGAAAGCGACTGTTGTATAAAGGGCAACTGCAATGGATGCAGTTTCTCCAGTTATGCATCATGCCGTGCTTCATATATTTCAACAGCATTAATTTACCACATTTTTAAATACAAAGGACCACAACTGCTAAGTCTGAAAACTGGCAATCCCGAGGTGGATCTACTGTCTTCTTCAACTAGTCTACTTATTTTTTTCAATTCCCCGATCTATCGCACTTGAAGGGGTCTCTGTTTTTCTATACATTTTCTTTCATTGCCCCTCCGAAAATAGGGGTTGGACATGAAGCCGACAACTTCACTTCCGTAAAAAATATAATATGTGCATTTCGAATCAAGTATCGAAGAAATAATGGATAGACTTAATGACTAAGAGAAAGGAAAGAGTCATTTGAATATTGATGCATTAAGACAATTAAGCCAAGAAGAATTTATTGGAAAATATCAAAATGGATATAACGGCTAGTAAAAAAGTGCAAGTGAGTGTTTGAGGTATGCTGTTGAACTGTCTATCCACAGAATAAGAGGGTCAAAGAGCTGCAACGAGTTTGGTCGTGAACAACCAAGGAGGTGTTTGCTGACTAGCATCCAGTTAGGAGCTGATATAACAGTCAGGTACAAGAGATACTATCAAAAGGTTAGTGCCCATTTCTTCAGTAACATTAAGAAGTATATAGCAAGTTTGGTGCGGCAAATCATTTAAATAATTGTAATTATATATTTAGAAATTAATTTAGGATAATTAATTTTCTAAATTTTAATAGTGATTCGAGTACTCGACGTGTTTCGGTTATTATAATTTGAAATTTACATTTTTTGGATTAGGTTATTTTAGAATCATAATCAATTTGGAATTTTAAGCATTTGATTAAAATATTTTGACATCTTTTTCATTGTTGTAATGTCAGATCAAACTTTTTTTTTTTAATTGTTTGTGGGGTATCAGCTGCTTTGGCTATTAACCCCTATAAATAGTTCTTGCACTTGGTCTAAATTAGAGCCAAAAGGTTAGCTTGCTGAAGAAAGTGTATGAGAACAGCACTGTCTATATTTTTTAATTTTTCTCCCTCGAATGCCATTCGGATCCCTCGGTACTGGTTGCATTCTCGCAATATATGATCTACTGTTAGTGACACGCCGCATTCATTGCATATTGGTTTATCTTCGGCTTGTAATAAATGCTTGGAGGTTAGGCATGTGTGACCGGTTCGCACTCTGGTTAACACCACTTGACTTTTCCTCGGTAAACCAATGGGATATGAAAATCTCCCCAATTCCGGTAGAAACGTTTTGAGGTATGTATTACACTCGTTCCACCGGTCTTGAAACTTGGATAGCATTCGTTGTTTAATTAATAGCTGCAGGTCCCTCATAATACAAGTTTCATCAGTGACAACGTTCACACCATTTGCAGCATCTTTTGCGGCGGAGTCTGCATTTTCATTTCCAATAATTCCCACATGGCTCGGTATCCATATACGCGTGAGTTTTTTATTGGAATCTAGCAGTTGGTGGCATATGGCTCTTATGTTTACAATTATCGGGTCTGTTGCAAAACGATTCTTTAAAGCCTCCAAAACTGATAAAGAGTCAGTGCAAATGACAAATGCAGAGTGATTAGCTTCCATGCATAAACGTAGTGCTGATAGTATTGCAAACGATTCACTAGTGAACACGCTAGTATAGGAAGGGAGAGAACGTTTGATGGTTAGATTTCCATAGACTATCGCGTATCCAGTACCTATGTCAGACTTGGAGCCATCGGTAAAAAGAAAGGGGTTATTACCATAATCTTGTGCCAGCGACAGATACAGTTGCTTAAGTACGACTGAATTTACTTCTCCTTTATTGACTTGTTGCAAATCCAATTTAATTTCAGGTATGTACGTTGATTAACCACGGTGGCTCTGGCTCTGATGTTTCATATAAATGTAGAGAATGCTCTGGTAGGTGTAGCGTTCGTATTAGTGCATCTGATCGGAATGCAGAGGACTTGTGTCTTGTCTGTTCTTCTCTATACCGAGTAAAAAACGTGGCATCTTTGAAAAGAGATAGAACAGGATGTCCAGCACACATATGCAATCTGATTCGATAAGAAGCGATGATTTTTTCTCTTCTTAAGTTTAAAGGTAGCAAACCAGAATCTGCATAGAGACTCATAGTAGGACAGGTATGAAAAGCTCCTATGGCGTACCGAATACCTCGGTTATGTACAACATCTAATGGTTTTAATCTGCTAGGCTTCGCGGAAGCATACGCCACGCACCCATAATCGATTTTGGAAAGCACAAGGCTCTTGTGAAGAAGTAAAAGAGTATTTCTATCGGATCCCCAGCTGGTGTGAGCTAAACTTTTAATTATATTAAGCGTTCTCTTAACAGAAGAAACAAGTTGGTCGATATGCGCTTTCCAGGTGAGTTTTCTGTCTAACACTATGCCCAGATACTTAAAAGTTGGGACATTTTCTATCCGCTGTTCCGCCAGTGTAAATACAGGAACTTGGGTACAAGTAGATCTTTTTCTACAAAAATGCATTGATTTAGTCTTAGTGGTTGATATTAAGAGGTTACGTGTCTTCAATGCTCGAGAAAGCTCTGTAAGGCCGATTTGTAGTGAATCTTCAATAACCTTGCTTGAATTGCTTATCTTGAAGAGAACAATGTCGTCTGCGTACGCACAATAGCATAAAGATGTGCTGATACCAGATAACACTGAGTTGGTGGCTACTAAAAACAGCGTGGCACTTAGTGGGGAGCCTTGAGGGGTTTCGTGCTTTAATGGGTAAGGGTCAGCTATTGTGACACCGACTTTAACATTGATGACCCGATTTTTTAGAAATTGTTCTATGAATATGGGTAGATTACCTCGCAGTCCCCAGTCATAAAGTTGACGAAGTATATCACAATGTTGAACAGTGTTGAATGCGTTTTTTATGTCAATGAAGACAGCAGAAGCATGCAGGTTGTGCAGAAAACAGTTGTTAATCGCATTCTCTATGAACACTATTGCATCAGTGGTTGAATGGTTTTTCCTGAAACCAAACTGATATCGAGCCAGTAATCCTCGTTGTTCTAGTAACCAACACAGTCTATAATTGACCATTCTTTCAAGTAACTTGGCGATGCAACTCGTAAGTGCTATCGGCCTGTGTTGTGTCTAGAGGGAGCTAGTGAAAGAACGGAAGTGTTAGGTTAGCCGGAAACATGGGAGCTAGCGGCAGTTCGTACTCGCTCGTGTAAGATGTTGTACGTGCGCGCATACGTTGTCATTTATTAGATAGATAAGCTACTTATCAGCCTTATATACACTTTGTATCTTGTGTTGCATTAAAAGTACTCGAACCTAATAATTGATGTTGTTAATAATCACCGATTAAACACAACATTTGGCGCAGTCCGGCAGTGAAAAAGTGCGACACGAGGTAAAAATGGCAGGCACAGTTGGTCATATTGAACAGTTCAATCCCAACGAGGCTGATAAATGGACAGCGTACAAGGAAAGAATCGAATTCTATCTACAGGCGAACAATATAACTGATCCGGTTCAGAAACGGGCAGTGTTTTTAAGCGTTTGTGGTCCGACTACATTCGAAATCGTTAAATCGTTATCAGCACCGACAGCGGTCAACAAACAGACATTGGACAAAATATTGACATTATTAACCGATCATTTTTCGCCTAGAACATCGGTAGTGGTATGCAGATTTAAATTTCATAGAAGAGCTCAGCTTCAAGGGGAAGGCATATCCGCGTATATCGGTGAATTACGTCATCTTGCCGAGGAATGTGGTTTCGGAACAACCTTGGAAGACATGTTACGTGATCGAGTCGTTTGCGGGGTCCGGGAAGAAGCCTTGCAGCGCCGACTATTGGGTGAACCAGAACTCACCTTCAAGAAAGCGCAAGAATTGGCGCTCGCGCATGAAGCTGCCGCCAAAAATGTGTCAGAATTGCGGGAAACTGTCTTACCGACGAGCAGTGCCAACATTAAGAAAGTAACTGGTAAATCCCTAAAATCCAAAAGTAGGTCACAAAACGTCAACATAACCTGTTTTCGTTGCACGAAAAAACATTCACCTGATGAATGTTTCTTTAAGGAAGCGAAATGCAATTATTGTGATAAAATTGGACACATTGAAAGAGCCTGTCTTTCAAAGAAAAGGGACGAGAAGAAAGAAAACAATCCCGGAAATTCAAATGCAAAGAAAACAACAACAAATAGTGTTAGTGCACAGAACGTAAATAGTGTAAATAACGAACATTACGAACCTATCTACAGCATCGATGAATTTGGGGATCCGGCCACAAAAGTAAAGGTACCGGTTTTACTAAATAAAACGAGGTGTGTGATGGAGGTCGATTCAGGGGCCGCATATTCAGTTATAGGACAGAACACTTTCGGGCGTTTATTTAGTGCTGACAAACCAAAATTGCGCGAAAACAGTGTGATTTTACGGGACTATCAGCAAAAACAAATAAAGACAATCGGAACGTGTGATGTGCTAGTGGAACTAGGAACTTTGTCTGCACAATTACCATTAATCGTAACAAATGGTGATAATGCTAGTTTACTCGGAAGAAACTGGTTTAACCCACTCAACATAAAGATTGCGGGAATAAACGAGGTAACTACAATAAACTTTAATGCAATCGCTGCAGAATATGCAGAAGTGTTCTCAGAAGAACTCGGGAAATTTAAGGGGCCTCCAATCTCCTTAGATTTGGATCCTTTGATTAAACCGGTAGCATTTAAAGCGCGAAAAGTACCGTTTGCAATAAAACCACTAATTGAAACGGAATTAAGTAAACTATGTGACCAGGGGGTGCTAGAACCAGTACATCACCCACGGTGGGCCACGCCAATCGTGCCAGTACTCAAAAGCTCCAGTGAAGTCCGAATATGTGGAGATTATCGGGCTACAGTCAACAAAGCAGTGAGAAGGGATGTTTATCCAGTACCGGCAATACAACAATTGTTTGCAACATTGTCAGGAGGTAAAGTCTTTGCAAAACTTGACTTGAAGCAAGCATACCAGCAGCTGGAAGTCGATGAAGCCAGTGCAGAAGCACAAACGATTATTACTCATAAAGGCGCATTCAAAGTCAAAAGATTACAATTTGGAATTTCCGTAGCACCTCAAATTTTCCAGAGATTTGTGGACACACGTCTAGCAGGTATTCCAGGTGTGTTACCGTATTTCGACGACATCCTAATAGTTGGAGGTTCGGATCAAGAGCTTGCAACTCGACTGAGGGAAGTACTGCGACGCTTCCAAGAAGATGGACTTCGCCTCAAACGCGAAAAGTGTATCCTGCATACAAGCGAAATCATATTCTTGGGATACAAAATAACGGCAGAAGGAATACAGCCTATGGAAGAAAAAGTACGAGCAATTAAACAAGCACCGAGTCCACAAAATAAGCAAGAACTTCAAGCTTTTTTGGGTTTGCTAAACTTTTACCATGCATTCTTAAAGGACAAAGCTACAGTAGCAGAGCCCTTGCACCAGTTGTTACACAAAAATGAAATGTGGAAGTGGACGAAGACAGAAGAGCAAGCTTTCCAGGAGTTAAAGGACTCGTCAACAGAATTACTATTAGCCCACTACGATGAAGCAAGACCGTTAGCACTTACCTGTGATGCTAGTCCATATGGAGTTGGGGCCATCCTAAGCCAAACGACGGAGGATGGGAAAGAAGTTCCAGTAGCATTCCACAGCAGGACACTAACGTCAACGGAAAGGAATTTCGCGCAGCTGGACAAAGAAGCACTCGCCATCATTGTAGGAGTCAAGAAATTTCATGACTACATCTTTGGTCGAACCATTGAGATCAGGACTGACCATAAGCCGTTGTTGGGAATCCTGGGTGAAAATAAGCTAACGCCAGACGTTTTATCACCTCGCATGCTAAGGTGGAGACTTATTTTAAGTGTATATGATTACAGATTGCTGCACATTCCTGGAAAACAAATTGCACATGCTGACTGCCTGAGTAGGTTGCCACTTGTAGAAGAAGAAGAATTGGTGGTTCCGCCAGCACACGAAGTCCTAATGCTGGAAGCCATACCAGAACCAGTTATCACGGCAAAGGATGTTGCAGTAGGTACAGGAAAGGACCCGGTATTGTCACGCGTCTTACACTGGACCCAAAAGGGATGGCCAAACAGGATCCAAGACATCCCTCCGGAACTAAAAGGCTTTTGGGGAAGACGAAATCAATTTTCAGCATACCAAAACTGTCTACTACTAGGCAATAGAGTGGTAATTCCTCCAAAAGAAAGACCTGAGGTACTGGAAATTCTGCACTCAGGACATCCAGGTATAGTTAGGATGAAAGCATTGGCCAGGTCTTACGTCTGGTGGCCAGATATGGATGCACAAGTAGAAGAAAGGGTGGCAAATTGCAAACAATGTCAAGAAATTCAGGCGATGCCACCAAGAGCTCCAGTTCAGCCGTGGGAATGGGCACGAAGACCATGGTCGAGGATCCATATAGACTTCGCAGGTCCCATGCAAGGCCAGTATTTCATAATAGTATTAGATGCATTTTCCAAATGGTTAGAAGTACGTCTCGTACCAACAACTTCAGCAGAAGCAGCAATTAAGACTCTTCGAGAACTATTTGCTACACATGGCATTCCTGATGTCATCGTAAGCGATAATGGAACAGCGTTCACCTCACAGGAATTCCAAACATTTGTAAAACGGAATGGGATTCGACATGCAAGAATTGCTCCATATAACCCAGCAGCTAATGGTCAAGCCGAGCGAATGGTGAGATCGACAAAGGAAGGATTAAAGAAGTTGGGGGAAGGAGATTGGAACACTAAATTAACACGATTCTTACTACAACAGCACATAACGCCTCATGCAACAACTGGTCAAAGTCCAGCAGAATTGTTTATGGGACGGAAGCTGTCAACCGCCCTTGATCGGTTGCATCCAGATGTTGTGCAAGAAATGGTTGCCAAACAAGAGAAAGGAATAGAAGAGAAACCGCTTCGCAAATTCACTAAGGATGAAACAGTATTTGCCAGGAATTATTCAGCAAGTGGTCCAAAATGGATACCCGGAACCATCGAAACAACTGCAGGTCCTGTTTCATACAGAATAGCAACACCTGAAGGTAACAGATTGCATAAACACACTAATCAGCTTCGCTGTAGATCCACTAAGATCACTGAGGTAGTCCGAGATGAGCCAGAAAGTATTACAATACCGGAGAGCAGCTCAAGCGGGAAAGAACCAACAGCCGAGATAGCTGACACAGTGGGAATGGAACAAGATCCAGACACGATGGGTGCAGCGGCATCAACATCAACACTAAGGACTCCTCGTCCACAGAGAACAAGGGTCCCTCCAAGGTTCCTCGCGGATTTTACAAACTAGGAGGGAGGGGTGTTGTGTCTAGAGGGAGCTAGTGAAAGAACGGAAGTGTTAGGTTAGCCGGAAACATGGGAGCTAGCGGCAGTTCGTACTCGCTCGTGTAAGATGTTGTACGTGCGCGCATACGTTGTCATTTATTAGATAGATAAGCTACTTATCAGCCTTATATACACTTTGTATCTTGTGTTGCATCAAAAGTACTCGAACCTAATAATTGATGTTGTTAATAATCACCGATTAAACACAACAGCCTGTAATGTGAAGGTTCTGTTGGGTGTTTTATTTTAGGGATTGGAATCACGATTGCCCTATGCCAAAGCTCAGGAAAGTTGCCGCTTTGCCATACAATATTTAGGGAGTCCAAAAGTTTGTTTTTTATTTCCTGAGGTAGATGTTTAATGAGGTCTATTGGAATTTCATCGGGACCTGGAGTATTGCTCTTGGATTTAGTTATTGCATATTCCAGTTCCTCTATAGTAAATGAGCAATTGTACGGTAGAACATCAAAAGTGTCAAATGCAATGTTAAGCGTGTCAGTGTTTCCCGCAATATCTTCATTGCATGAGCGTGCAAAATTTTGTGCTATGACGTTAGCAATGTCCCTCTTATTAGATATTATCCTATCGCCTATAGAAAGAAATGGAATCGCAATAGATTTGGCATGTCCTTTCATGGACCTAATTCTCTTCCAAACTTCTGCTGAGGGCGTATCTTTATTAAGAGATGAGTTCTTTTTAGCGGCCAGGATTGCTCTACGACATACAGCTCTTTTTTGTTTAAAGGCAATTAAGTTTTCCTGTGTAGGTTGACGTTTAAACTTATGTAATGCTCTCTTCTTTTCTCTTACTGCAATTTTTACCTTGTCGCACCACCACGGAACAGGGATTTTTTTTTGAATACCAGCGCTGCGTTTTGGAATACATAGATCAGCAACAGAACCAATCAACCCAATAATTTCGTCAACCGTACTGTAACGATCGTTTTGACAAAAGGACGTGAATAATGATTTAAATATGTCCTAGTCCGCTCTATGTATCAACCATTTTTCAGGTAAATATGAGATATTTTGTTGCAAGTTTACAAAATTTATTAGGATAGGAAAATGGTCACTATGGTGAAGGTCAGAATCGACAAACCGTGTTATTGAAGAAATTAAAGACGTTGAGCATATTGAGAGGTCTATTGCTGAGAAGGTACCAAATCTGGAAGAGAAATGGGTGGGCGACCCAGTATTTAATAAACAAATGTCATCGCTTTCTAGTAGCTGTTCAACACATCGGCCTGCCTGATCGGTTTCTAGTGAACCCCATAGTTGATTATGCGCATTAAAGTCTCCCAATAGTATAAAGGGGTGTGGGAGCTGTATAATTAACTCGGTGAGATCATGTGCAGTCCAGTTAAATTCAGGTAGGTATATTGAACAAATAGTTAGCTGAATAGGGTATTTTATCTCCACGGCCACGACTTGTAGGTTGGAATTAATGTTAAGTTGCGAAACAAAACTTTGAAGAGATACTAACAAACTGAAGTATAAACTTAATTTTGTGTAGTACATAAAGAGTGTATTTGATTAACGAAGTCAAATAATTATTATATTTTAAAGTAATTCAGTCTTCAAGTACAATCAAAATTTGTTGGTTGAACATTTACCCATCCAGCTGGGATCCCATTGCTTATTAAACTGACTAGACGAGGTATTAAAAAACTATAATCACATGACAAAATTCAAAGTGTCAAATTGAGTTATGAGATACGTCAATTTCGATTTATTTTATTTAGAAGTAAGGTACGTATATAAAGAGCTATACCTAATACTGCTTCTTGTTAATAATAAAAGGGTATATTTAACTTAGTATTAATTGTAATAAGACCGCCAGAGAGTGGTATATTACAAACTTAGCTTGCAACGTGAGGCTGTGAAGGAGATATATTAGAAATTTGGCACCTCAAGTGGGGTGAGATATATAACAAGGCTATTGTGCTATTATAAATTTGGCTTCACAACGTGGAGTGAGAAGGAGTTCTATTATAAGAGATGGGGTGATTTGATGAAGAATGGGAATATATTGTAGAAGATAGAGTGCAGAGCAGAAGGAGGTTACTGCAAGAAACAATAGATGAACGTAGAGAAAGGTATATGACAATTAAAGGTTGTGCAAGAAAATGCATGAGAAAGAAGGAAGAAGAATTAGATGAACGGGATTTTGAGAAGAGATCAGCGAATAAAATAAACAGAATAAGAGAATTCTGTTTGGATATAGCGAGAGTATTTTGAAAAGTGAAAATGGAAACCTTATGACCCACACGGTGCCGGCGCGGCGTGGAGATGGTGAAAGAATGGCGATGCTAAAAAACTGCAGACGATAAAATGGAACTCTTGAGGGATCTTGTTTTTAAATACATCTTATACATAATATTAGATAAATTAATACTTTGCGCCGAAAAGTGTCACCGTGACTATCCGTGCAGATTCTGAAAATTGTGTAAACCAATCAAGAACGAAAGTAAAGATGGGTGACAGACCATCAGATGTTTTAGAAATGTCTAGAGAAAGCAGTTAGCGATTATAATATAAGCATGCATATTATTTACACAAAGAATCATTGAAAATGAACAGGGCTATACAACCAACATTACAGTAGTTGATTACGTTTTCTGCATTCCCCTAATTTCTAAAGTAGAATCGTATTGTTCTAACTCTCTACCCATCGTAATAATAAAATAACGTTGCACGCAATTGCAAAAACGTCGGTTAAGTCAATTTGAAATGCATAACCCGTTCGTTTTCAATGATCGCAAGTGTACATGTAGAGATATAGCGCTTTCTTAAAATATAAGAATGGAAATACAAGAAGAGTTTGCCGAGTGTAAAGAAATAATAAATGCAAATAATTTAGTGTAGGTAAAGGAAGAATTCTGGGAAAGTTTCAAGACGCATATGGCCCATGATCTAAAGGGAGCACAGGAAAAAATGTATGTATGTATGTATGTATGTATAATCTGTAACCTCGTTTGCCTTGCGGTGTAGAGGCTAAAAAGTATTAATAATTAGAAAGGTCAGTGTAACTAATTTATATCTTAAAACCAAAGCTGCAAAGAAGAATGGACACAGTACGTCAGAGAACTATATAGCTCTCAATTGAAAAAATGGCGGACCGAACAGGTTTGTCGAAAATATTTACGTTCCCGTTAGTCAAACGACCAAAATAACTATCATTCTTATTAACAACATAATTTCTAACAGCTTTAGTTTGAAATATTTTTGACTAAGTCAAATCGATTTTGAATTAGAGTAACCGATAGTTCTTATAAATTCTAATACCAATGAGCAAGCCGGAATGATATTCCTGTCTATAGACGCAAGTGCTTCTATTCTTAACAAGGTCGAGGTGTACAATGGCCAGATGTTCAGTAATAGAAGGGAGGAGATTTTTATGAATTCGGCCATTAGATATGAGGTCCGACAGGACTAACTGTAATAATGTGGAA
This sequence comes from Agriotes lineatus, assembly GCA_940337035.1. Lineage (NCBI taxonomy): Eukaryota > Metazoa > Arthropoda > Insecta > Coleoptera > Elateridae > Agriotes > Agriotes lineatus. Next base: position 121,662 of record CALNHX010002929.1, on the reverse strand, counting down.
ATGACTGAAAAATAATAATTAGACATAATTAATACATTAAGTTCAATGAATAATCATTGAGAAAACTGTTGAAAACAGAAAAAAAAATCACGTTGCTCTGCTTTAGCTCATAATCGCGTTGATTTTGGAAAAAAAACTGAAACAAAAGTTGTTGGAAATTCTTGATAGAGATGACATAAGTATTTTGGTCGTATGATTAAGAGGGAACGTAGATCGTATTTCCAAGAAACCGGTTTTTAAGCCATTTTTTCAATATGGCGTCGGTAGCAACGCCACCAGAATTGGAAGTTTGGAATTTCTACTAGTTTACCGAGTTTTAAACATATCCAAAAATTAGAACTCCGGGATTTAATGTTTCTAAAACACGTTTTTTTTCTCGAATAGTGAAAATAGATCCTAGAATTCACATTAAGTAAAATAATTTATTCGCAATCATCTAATTTTAAAAATAACTACAATTGAATTCTGAATAATAGATATCTTGATGTAGCAAATATTTTTGTTACCATGAAATAACCACCCAGTATTTTTGTTACCATGAAAACAACCCACTCTTCAGGTATGTAATATTTTTCGGGGTATGTAATAATTTCCCGGCTAGAGTCAGTAATCATCTAGTTCCCAGCTGTTGTCATGTCATGAAATTGACACATTACAATGTGATTGCGAATAAAATAGCTTCTGGTATGTACAATTAAAAATTGTCATAAAATTAAGTAGTGCCCAGTAAATAATATTGTGAGTAGGAAACTGTGGATGATAAAATTTGTGTCCGAATCGAAGTACAGAAGGAGGTTGTAGTTGCATTGTAAGAGGGCTTGCAGTCGAATTGTAAGAAGTGTTGCAGTCGAGATGTAAGAGGGCCGTTCTTACATGTCCAGACTACGAATTGGAATGAAATTAGAAAAGGAGAATTTAGAGCTCGAAGAAGGAAGAGTATAAAAATGTAAGTGGATAAAATGTTAAAAGAATCCATTACCAGATCTGAGTAAAATAGCAGCATATGAAAGAATATAACTGCGATATAAAAGTATTGAATTGATTAAATTAATACAACAACATTAACAACACTAAAATTTTACTAAAGAACATTATAGATATTAACGATACAAGTTTGATTATGAGCATCTTAACGACACGAGTTTGATTGCCAAAAACGAGGCGGTGAGCTGAGTTTTGCTGCAATCAAACGAATCTGCTTAAGTGCCATAAGCTAACGTGTATTGTTCAATATTTTTTCTACTCCTTTATTAGTAAATTGCTCATTAAGCACTGCTTACTTGATTAGTAAATTCGTTGTTACAAACAGTGTTACGTAATGATAATGACTAACACGTAATTTTTTTTATTACGTTACAGTTAGCTTCTGTTGTTTGTACGAAGCGGTGTAGGGATGTGACTGCAGCCTCCTAATTTTTAAGATGGTGTGACAGATGATTTGACAGTTAATAAAATATTTCTTTTTCGTTTAACGAAATGAGTGTGATCGTAGAAAAAGTATAGTATGCAACTCGAGCTATAGAGCAATTACACGCTCGTGGAATTACACACGCGCCGCTACGCGGCTTGTGCGTAACTTTTCCAACTCGCGTGTAATATGCTTCCTACAACTCTCGTTGTGTAATATACTATTATCTTCATCAATATATCCTGGTTCAATGTATTTCTTTATACAAAAAGAGTGCGGTAATGAAGCTCTTAACGATACTAAAATTAATTTGGTTAAGAGTCTATAACAACACTGGTGAAGATAAATTTATTAATTGAAAGTTACGTAAATGCTAAATAACTGTACACTGTTAAATATAAAATTGTGATGGAATAATATGTAAACATACAGTATAATATTTATCAGAAAAATTTAATTTACTCATAAATATTGAATTACCAAATTAAGACAACTGCTGAATATTGAAATTCAGATCGTTATAAATAAATAATTAAATTGCCTCATATCAATTTGTTATAATTATTGTATATGTCCTAATTATAATCTACAGTAATCCAAAAAACATAAGAGCCAACAATTGCATCAATGACGATAAAAGGTAAGATTTAGAATAAAATTGATAAAACCCTGAGATTAAGAGTAAAATTAAATTAACAACAAACGAGGAAATATTGAGAAGAACAGGAAAAGAAAGATCATTATGGAAGAATATAAAGCAAAGAAGAGACAGGCTGATGGGACATACTCTGCAACACGGGGACTGCTAAAAACAATAATTGACGAGATTCTTGAAGGATGCGATGCACAGGAGAAACTGCAATACATATCGCAGATACTAAAAGATATAGATTGTTAACGGCTACACCCAACTCGGGCATCCAGATGAGAGGAGTAAAAAAAGACGGTGCAACGAATTGTACATACATACTATTTCATTAGGCGAATTTTTAATTTGAAGTTTGTGTGGAAAAATATATTCATGTGTTTGACAAATACCGTCCGAACTAATTGAGCTTTTGCTTTATCAATGTAGCTTATCGAATAATTTATCAAAGTCAATGTCGACTCTTGGGATGCCGCTGTCCAGCAAATGCACCATTGTCCGACAGTGTATCATTTTCCCTGCGCATTACTTTATTTTTTTCCATCATATTGAGCCCGTAAGTAATAATTACTTTGTGTTTATTACATTTTTACAAAAAAAATAGATATTATAGTGTCCCGGCCTAGGTCGCAAAAATTATTTTTGTATTGTTATGTCTTGCGTCCATACTATTATTTGTACATAAATATAGTTTCAGCTATTGGCAAGAAAAAAAGGTGGTCTATCCGGCTGTCTTTTTCAAAGCGGTAGTATTTGAGTTTGCTATTTTAGGTGTCTTTTTAGTAGCATTTTATCCACATGTACACTCCAATCCTTTCGTCTTATCTTGATAAACATGGAGATGTTTTGTAGATCATCTTTCCTTCTTATTTCGTCGTTAGGTTATCTATTAGGTAGTGTGTGTCCGACTATTGATCTAAGTCTGGTGTCTGCTCTGGTCTCGGTCAAGTTTGTAAGAGCAGGTCCAACGACATTTCTATATCTCCTTATTTTTTCTGTCGTCATGTATTTATTTTGCCAGTAAACGTCCTTCAAGTGTTCAGATATTCGAGCTCCCGTAAAAGTTTCTTTTTAAACTTATTTAATGCGATTGAAGTTGCTGATAATTTTCATATATGTAAATGCCATGACTTGTTCTATTGAGGTGTTCTCAACCTCTAACTTGCATATCTAGCTATGGTCATGTACTTTGTTTTTTCTTTCGATACCTGTATGTTCCACACCCTTGCGCAATCAGGAACTGATGTAGTAAGCAAGTCATTATCGGCGTCTGTTATTAAGATGGAATCGTCAGCGTAAAGGAATATGTTAATATCATCTTTTATCGAAATTTTATTCTTATCCTCCTCGTTATTTGTACCTCTTCTGTTATATCATCTTGTACTTTTATTATGGTCATTGCTTTGGGGTAGATGGTTTTATGAGAATTAGAAGCGATACTGGTACAGCTATTTTTTATAGTATGCCTAACAGTGTAAGGACAATTTTTGAATTTAGCGCTTTCCCGCTATTGTATTCCAAATATTAGTACTTTTCTCACTTCAAACTAGGCCCAAATTGATAGTTTAGCTATGTTTTAAAACTCAATTTCGTTTATTTCAAATACTGGCGTCTTCCGGCTCATTTCATCATATCTTGGGCAACTTTTTATTTAATTTAGATATACTTACTGGGCGCATGAATGACGTTTCATTCTTAATGGTTTTTGGCCCTAGAACGTCGACCGTTTTATGCAGGAATAGACTCGTTTGTCGCTTTGGTCGGGGAATGTGGTTACTTCATATGGTGCAATAATGACGCTTTCATGCGAGTCAGAGAAAGTAAGATAAGTAGCGTACGCGCGCGTTCCCTTTGGCTTCGAGATTCAACCGCCAGACTTTAAGAAGGCAACAAGTGTGATCGTTTGTTCCCTCGGCGGAGTCATTGTACCTGCGCCCGCCGGGCTACGTCGACATTAAGTGAAACTGTGAAGTGGTGTTACCGGTCAAGTTTTTGGCCATTTGAGAGACGTTTGGGGCAGTTATTAGATGAGGAATTCTCGTATCGCGAAGTTGGCAAGCTCCAATTGACGATTTTGCCCTCCTTTTCAATCAGTTTTGCTTTTCTTTAGTAGATTTATGATGTTTGTAGATATTATTTTGTTTTCCTCTATAAAGAAGTTCAGACAGCTGTCGAAGAATTCCAGCAAGGTAGGTCCAATGCAGCTGTAGATGGACCATCGCTCGGGTACTACCAAGGTTGGTCGGAAATATTGGGTTACCGCCTCCACTTTATCGGTGAGCTCATCTGTGTTCTTCTCGATTTAGTAAAGTGGTGGCGTTTGGCAATTAACATCTCTATTTCGTTTACCGGGTCGTTGCCCTAATTAAGTTCGTAATGAACCTCCCCTTCTCCATCTGAATCGGGCAATTTTTGTTACATTCCATCGTAACATAATTGGGGCAATGGATCCGAGAATTTTCCGATTTGTGTAAATTTCTCAGGTAACTGGCAGTTGAGTATTTAGGATGTCAATTTCATGACGTAACAACGTTTTCGTGCTGTAACAACACATCAGTTAATTTATTGCATTTGGCCAAGTGCTTTTTGTAGATCAACGAAACAACAAACTATATTGTCGTGCTCTATAGATTCTTCACTTAATTGCCGTAGTATAAATATACCTAGCATCTGTAATCTGTAAAACCTTTTTGTGGCATGATATAATTCATGTTCTTTTGTGGTAATAAGCTAAGTTTCCTATTAATTTTTAGTTTTAACTTTTAATCGTTGATAACGAGGGAAGATTGTCTCTGGAAACGTTTGATATTTAACATTTTTAAATTTGCAGAGTGCCGAAATACCCAAAAAAGAACATGAATTATTATAGCATCTGTGGTAGATATCTTGAGATTGCCAGCGTGGCCGAGCGGTTATGGAGCTCGGCTACGGTGCCACGGTACGGGGTTCAATGCTCACATCTAGCAACTGGCTTTGAAGGTGCGATGTTGACCACATCATCCAGTACTCCGTTAAGAGTGTGCCAGATGACTGGGTTTCGGAGAAGCGATATTTCGGCGGCCCTGGCCCACTGTGTCTCAGGCCATATTCCTACCTGTGCAATGACGCACCCTGAACTTTACTGTAGATATGTTGACCCTAAATTCAAACCGTTAACGGTATTAAACGTGATGTTTTTATAGAAATATATTTGACATAGGTTTAAGTACATTCCTCGACACTTTTTAGGTGTTGACCTGTCGCTTTTTTTTAAACAAACGAATTGTCACATTCGATAACTGTTCTTCAAGCATTGTTTGCTGATCCAACATTTTCTGCAAAAGAAGTTTTAACTTCTTCATTAAGGTTTCGCCGCGATATTTTAGTTGTTTATTTTGTAATATCATCTATTCCTATTTCTTCATGTGCTTGAAGGGTTTCGCTAATTGATCCATTCTCCCTTTGATGTCTTCTTCTTATGGAATAATTCCGTTACATCGTCCTTTGCATTTCTTAGTGCTTTATATACTTTTCCTGTGCTCCCTTCAGATCACTCTCCATATTCTTCGTGAAACTTTTCAGAATTCTTCCTTTGCCTACCCTAAATTATTTACATTTGTTATTTCTTTATACTCTAGCAGGCAAACATTGGATTTATTAAATTTTCCATGCCTCTAGTGGTAGGGGCACCAGAAAGGGCACAAGATAAAAGAGGTGGTTGAAGCCCTGGAAGGCAGAAGGTAGCGGCCCGTCTCAAGGCCGGTACCTAGTTTTTAGAATACTGTGAATTGATGGGCTGTGCGAATAAGGAACAAGTGCTTCGAATAAATTAATTGTGTATTGGCCATTGCCAGAGAAGCTACCCTGGGACACACCTAAAAAAGCAGACATTTATCAGCCGAGGAGGTTCTGCTCGCCCAAATCAAGTTCCTTAAATTCGAGGGAGGATCATCGAATCGTTGCCTGAAGGAGGCCGCGCCGTTTGAACCCTTGGAGGGTGCAGAAATCTAGGTTTTCTGCTTGAAAGCTACATAGTTTAAGTGGGTTTTTTTAATATTAATAAATTCTTTGTTGAATTTCTGTGTTTTTCATTTAATCGCTAACAGCATCAGGTAAAACACGAACCTACCCTAAACTACAAGTAAACGATATGTTACAATACTTGTTCAGTCCTTTTTGCATTACCATTCTTTTATATTTTAAGAAAGCGCTCTTACTTCTACATGTAGATATATGAATGTTTATATAAGTATCTCTATCTAGCGTAATATTGAAGAGCACGGGCGATAACAACCATGTTGCCTTATTCCAGTAGTGAGTTGGAAAACATCTGATAATCTGTCACTCATTTTTTGCTTTGCCTCTTGATTGGATTGCACACATTCTTGTGAAGCTTGTCAGCTATTGGGGATTCCTAATTATGCCATCATATTCTACAATTCCACTTTTGCAACGTTTCCATCGGCTTGTTTAAAGTATCTGAAAAGTTGACGTAGATCATTGTTAAAAATATAAACATTTTTCGAACATTTCTCTGATTGTGAATATTACTCGACTTTTTTAGAATTTGCACTGATAGTCACCGAGACAATTTTCGGCGCAAGGAACGAAGAATAAGAAAATCATTTTTCATAAGTATTATACACGTCAGTACAGCAGTTATGTTTAATTTTCATTGTTATAGAAAACTGCTGCGAACTAGTTTAAATTAATTTAATTAGCGTGCGGTGACTAGGCTGGAGGTACTAATTTATGATGAGTCTACCGTATCAGACTAGGTATAACTTCCGACGCCTATATTTTTAGGCTTTGAAAATAAAAGTTCCCATTGTTTCTAGAAAATCGCCGCTATTCACACGTATTTCATAGCAGTTAAGAAGTTTCAGAAATGCAAACGCTTTCTGTGGTACTATTTTACGAGTACGTAGTTGGAGTTAAACGATGACTCTGCGTACCGAAATATCCAACCAGAAGCAAGAGGACGCGGACAGGCGCATTGTGGGAAAACTTCGGCAGTTTTTTGCTACAAGTAAGATAATTTCGCTTTTTGGTGTCACGCGATTGCATTTGAATTCTAACCAATACAGCTGCGGCTCATCAGAATCATTAGGTTTTATCTGTTAATTGCTACTTCATGTTTTATTCGTTTTAAGTTATCAATTATTGTCCAGCACATTCCGGTAAATTTGCTTCTAATCTTTTATTGTTTGTATTTTTAGAAACTAGTTTTAGCCGGGGTCGGTAGCTCAGTGATAAGCATCCTGACTACTGATGTAAGGGTCGCGAGTTCGACTCCCGGTCCAGGTGAGGTTTTCAAAAATAAAAAAATGCAGATGAAAGCCTCTACAGAATGCCATCATTCGGAAGTGATGTAAAGCCGTGGGTCCCATGTTACTACGATGTGTAGCATGTAAAAGATCCCTTGCTATGGTTGGAACTCCTTAGTCTCGGCAAAATTCTAAGTAGGACTTTGATCATATGACCGTAGCAGTCGATGTCTAAGGTACCTGGTACTCTGCATGCCTAGACCTTGTCCATTAACAAACAAACAAACAAACTAGTTTTAATAGTATATTATGTAACAAGTTTTATAAACGTCACTTTAGCCACCAGTTTTTTTGGGCACAAGCGAAACCGGTGTTTAATAAACAAGTGTCTAAACTATACTTTTTCTACGACCACAAATTTGGACAATATAACATCATATTATTTCATTGAGATTTTGAATATTATGTTAGGTTAACTTATGCTTGACAAACGTAAAAGTTGATTGTTAAAACCTAACTTGATTTCAGTTTTGGCTGTACTAAAACAAATACTGTTTGAATCTAACTTCACCTCATGACTAAAAGTCGTTCCCAACTTTAGCGCATGACTAAGAGGTTTTTGAATCATGGATTATGAAAGCGTGATTAAAATGTCAGTTAGCGACGTGTATGTTAGTATGTTAAATGTCATCTTAGTTACATGACTAGAAAATAGTATATTATGTATCAAGTTTTATAAACGTCATTTTAGTCACGAGTTTTATTAATTACGATCGAAGCGCAGCGGAGCGAGTGATTAATAAAATGAGTGACTAATAAGTTTATAAAACCAGTTGCATACTATACTTTTTCTACGACCACAAATTTAGAGAATATAACATCATATTATTTCATTAAAATGTTGACCTTTATTATATTAGGTTAAATTATGCTTGACAAACGTCAAAGTGACGGTTGAAAACTAACTTGATTTTAGTTTTGGCTGTGGCTAATAAAGCAAATACTATTTGAACCTAACTTCACCCCATGACTAAAACATCGTTGCCAACTTCAGCTCATGACTAAGAGGCTCTTTAGTCATAGGTTATGAAGGCATGATTAAAAGGTCACTTAGCGACGTGTATTTTAGTATGTTAAATGGCATTTTAGTTACAGGAGTAGAAAAATATATTTAACCATTGACAACTAAAGGCATTTTTAGAATCTTCCAAATTGTGTTGGCTATATTCCAATCAGCTCGATCTCTAGTTCTGAAGCGTTTGGTACAATATCATGATTCAAAAAAATCTTCCGTACCTGCTGTGTGGAACAACGTAACGCAGATTAGTCGTTCGAGTCCAGCGCACTTGGAGTCGCCGGCGCGTCACCAGCTGAAGAAATGTGGCTGCAGTACTTTAGACGGTGAATGACAGGAGTCCAAGTTTTAGCAAGCGGACACTGTTTTCTCTGTTTATATTGTTTGGATGTTTTTCTATTTCTATAGCTTCATAGAATCTGTAGAAAGTAGTGCAGTACTTTGGCAAGTACTTGTGCGGGCTCATAGTTTAAGGTGTGTCTATTTGTATATGTGTTCTCAACTACGACTGATTCTGTTTATGTTTGCAATCGCTTCTATACTCTTGAAACATTAGTCTGCATGGGTGCACAAACAGAAAAAAATCCAAGTCTGCCTAAGTATTCTTGCTCACAAGCTACTTACGCTACTCATTGCTTGCTTGAAAAGGTTGACGAGCCACCAACGGACATAATTATCCATAAAATACTTGTTTATGTTCACAAGGTATAAGCTACATAAAACTAAAAGAGTATGAGTTTTTATCTAGAAAGCTAAAATCTTAACAATTAGAATAATAACGAAAGCATCAAGGTCATTTCAATCAGCATATAAAATAGTGTAGGTAGATATTCTAAACTACATTAAATTTGCTTTTTATATATTATTTTAATTAAATAAAATTCGTTTCTATATCACCCTTTTTAGGGCTGTAGCTTGGACAGTACTGATCTAAAGTAAAGGAATATTTAAGGCCCCACGTTGGGCGCCAAATTTGTCACCGCTGAATTCCCTAATATGCAACAGCAACACAATAACATTTCATAAACACCATATATAAGGATATTCATCATATTTATACACAGTACATTTTAATATCGCTACAAACGTAACTGGAGGTTCCATGTTTCACAGTAAGACAAAAATTTGTATAAATTCCCTCCCTAAATATTGTTTTAATAAGATGCATCGTGTTTAAATTTTGTTTTTATCTTTCAATATTTGTCAAAAACCAGAACAGATACTAAGTTGGAAGTCGGTGTCGTCAAATGTCTAATCAAATACAAACAATTAGGGACATTGGCGTTGCTTCTTTGAAATAAATTACTTAAGCCAAATTGAAGAGTAGAGCATTGCAAAGCAAATTATAATTAGTAGCATTTCGATTAATACTTATTTTTAAGATATCTGTAAGTAACGTAAATCAAACGTTCCCAGAATTTATTTTTAAAAAATTATTAGCTTTTCATTAAGAAGCCTTTTTATCATATTTTGGAAGAAAATACAAGAAATTAGTAATAAAAATCTTATTAATGCTTTTTCGAAATGCTTGGTTAATGAGATACAGATTGTTAAAATTAAAAAACAATACTTTTTATAAAAATCCGCAAATAGGACTTGAAATATGTATCACAGATAATAGCACAGAACAAAAGACGTTTAAAGTCTACCGTAAGTGCCACGACATATTTATAACATACCATGTACAAACTCTCCAGAGATAAGAACTTGCCACAAATCTGCAGGTGGGTAAGCTTATGCGAATGAGAAGCTGTACAGAAAAACTGTAACTTGCAATATATTAATATTATTATTATTATACGATTCCTATATGCAAATGCCAAAAATGGAGGATTAACTCAATGTTACGTTATTAAAAGGTAGAGTACTTGCCATATCTCAGCGACCCTGAGCAGTGATCGAAATTCTGTAAATACGTCATAAGCAAGGCTACAAACCAACCAGAAAATATCATTGCGATTTTTCTGCGTTTGATATCGTTTACTATTTTCGTGCTTATAAGTTAGTTTTTGCGTTCTTTGTCTACTTATATTTCCGTTTATTATAAAAAGCAGTTTTATCAAATAAACACAAAATATTGACACAACCTATTTTAAATTTCGCACCTGCAAGCTAGCCTGATGTTTTTATGTTGTACTGAAAACACCATTTGGGAGTCTCGCTCTACAGTTTTCTCCCTTGCTCCACTGCGCATTTGTGGTCGTTGAGATATGGCAAGACCTCTACATCCGAAGTAGGAAACAATAGTAAAATCTATCTTTGCGTTTTATTTTTGGAGATCAAAGTCAAAACTAGCTGAAGTGGTAAAACTGTTGAATTACATATAAGTAAGGCTGCATCTTTCTACGAACTTCTTCGAATTTTGTTATTATACAATTCATCAGCTCAGTAGTTCAGATTGTTATTCATGACACAGTTTTAAGTTATACTGATATAATGGCAAAATGAAATGCCAACATCTTATATAAAGTTCTAGTTTGACACTATACTGGCTTTAACTAATACTGCTCACTTGGATATACATTTTGTCCAGAAGTTGGCGTTTTAACCGCTTGTGAAAGTTTACATTTTTCAGTTCAGAGACTACAGTTCCTTCGCTATTACTGTGAAATTGGATGGATAACTTTGTGATGCACTTAAAAATAGTAGAAATGCTAATATCGTGTTATAACTAATAGTTGGTGATAAAATATTCTTTATATATGGCTATTTTCAGCAGCCTGTTTTGCTGGACCTAAATCTTTTCGGAATTAGTAGAAGAGAAGTATGCATTATCTAGGGTTTTATTGGTGATTTATGAGAGATTACTAGTACTCCTATTTAATTTGTTGATTATATTGTGTATCAGTATATTTCCAAATGTTTAACACAATCATCTCTGGTGTTGCATAGGATAGTCTGTCCGTTAATTGCATTTAGTCTTTCAGCCCTCAATTTTTGCAAATGCACGCTTCATATACCATGTTTTTTATTAATGTTGAGAGAGGTGCTTAGTTGAGGTTTTTTTCTAACTACATTAGTTTTTGAATGTCCATTTGATGACGTATCCAAGGCGTATGTATTCATCTGCTGTCTTGATTTTCTGAATATTAAATTAAATAAGTGTTCCTTCTTGAGTAATAATTATTGACGTTATTAAGAGATAATTACGACTTCTGCTGTGCTTAAACCTTTGGAGGTTACGTTTGTCGCTAATTAAGTTGCCGTGGCGTCGTACTCCAAATATCGTTTTGTCTTTCCTTCTGGGCCAGCTTTACTTTATGCATGTTAATTACATCCGTTTTGTTTTAATGTGTATGTTTATGCAAGTGTTCGCCTAAAAGAAATATGTTTTGAGATTTCCCCATATGGGACAGCATGTTTTTAATACGTCGGGTGAGTAGAAACCGACCTACTAGTCAGAGCATTAGTTGGAGCATGTAATATCGTGACGTTACCGTTAGGGGATCCCCTTGTAGTAACAGCTTGATAAAGGGCCAGTCTCGGCTGTCGGCTCATTGTTTCACTTACATTATTACATGCTCTATATAAAGTTTTAGTTGTACCACAGTGTTTACATGTGTTCTGTACAACAATATGTTACTCCGTTCTGTGTAGGAAACGTCGCCCCATTAGACTAAAGTATACAACTCGGTGGCGCCCATAAACAACACTATATACGTTTCTACCATATTGACTTTCAGACATAAACACGTTTCACATTCATATACCACTGTAGCCACCTGTGTGTATTTTTTATTTTGTTACAAAATTCGTAAAATGCCCATTAATGTATAAGGGTATAAATAACTTTATCTTAAAGTCTATCATTTATTATATAAAAGAACTATTTGTTTACATTATGAATAAAATCTTAGAAAAAGGAATATATCCATCTGTTGTTAAAGTGGGGTTAGTGAAACCGCTATTCAAAACGGGTGACAAATGGGATATTGGCAATTATCGGCGTATAACTCTTATTTGAAATCTTGCTTAAACAGCAGAATAAAAATTAAAAACAATTTTAAAATATGTTGATAGGTATAAATTAATATTAATCGACAATTTGGGTTCAAACAAAGCATATTAACCGAAAATGCAATTTGCCACATAACATGTAATGTTTATCAAGCTTTAGATGCCAATAAATGCATTGCGGGTGTATTCATGAACTTAGCTAAAGCCTTTGATACGGTGAACCATATGGAATTATTAGAAACATTAGAATGTATGGATTTTGTGGAATATCTTTAAAATTAATGGAGAACCCAGTATGTAAAAATGAGGGATTAAATAAGCGACCCATTAAAAGTTACATGCTGTGTTTCACAAGGCACAGTTATAGACGCAATGTTGTTCTCAATTTATATTAATGAACTGTTGTATTTGGATACCGTGGGTAATACGTATATCTGCGTTTCCTGATAACACTCTTGTACTATACACCGCTGATTGCTGGAATGAATTAAAAACGATTTTAAAAGATTACAAAGTTGCTTTGATCTGATCTATTAATTTTAAGAAAACAAAATTCATACCATTTAGCTACTATGCAAATAAAAAATTACTTTTGATCAAATAAATTATTTTATAGAGGAAGTTAAAAATATAAATTGTTTGGGAATACAAATTGATCAAAATCTTAAATTGGACGCGCGCGTAAACGTAATTTCAAAAAAATAATATCTAGATATATTATTTCATTTTAAACAGCTTAACCAAATATTGGATAAAAAATTATCTAATAATTCTATACCATTCGTAGGTAAAATGGCACAATATGGACTTGTTGGATAGGGTGGCATATTAAAACGTCATGTGATTCAACTAGAAGTCCTGCAAAAATACTTTTTAAAAATTAGATTTAATAAGGATCGTACATATTCAAATGACACATTATTTTAAGAATGCAAATTACTGGATAATTTATTCTATGCTTCCTCATACAATAAAACACTGTACTAATAATAATAATAATTTTAAAGCAAAAATTAGGACGTGGATACAATATATGCCTAGAAACACTATAATTATATGACTTCATAGACGCAAAAAATATATAGATAACATAGTTAGTTAATAATGTTATTTCATTCTTCCATGTCTTTCTCCAAAATGTTTACTTATGATTTGTCTTTTGTCTGCTGTGTTGTTGCTACTCGACTCAATACAATATTCTAAAAATAAATTAAGAGCCCATGTGCAAGTTTTTTTACTTCTGTGAGCTCAGTTCCGGTATAGCATTTATTTCTAAGGTTTCAGCCCTAGGAGGGTTACATTATTATTGATTAATTGTGTTTCGATAAATTGAATTTCGATTAATTGTCCTTTCGATGAATTGTTGTTTCGATGAATTGCCTTTTGATTAATTATATTCGATGAATTGTGTTTCGATCAATTGTTTTCGATGAATTTTCAGGTAACGCTACTTTATAGCCAATAACATAGGTTATGCGCACTTTAAAGGCACACGCGTATAGAGAAGCGCTCATGTAAGGTCACATTACCATTTATTATAAGTACCTAGTTATAACTGTAAAAGCAACAGTCAAAAAATACCGAAATAATGACTACAAAGATCTATTTACAGTCGACTTGGGCCAAGAAATATCAGTAATCGAGACTTGGTGGTGCAAACGAGCATATTAGACACAGCAAGACACTGAAGAAGAATGGGCAAATATAAAAAAATGTAATTAAGAAAGTTTCAGTCTACAACATATTAATGACGATGAAATCTTTTTCCAATGTTTCTCCTTCTTTTATTCACTTAATTCAGAGTAAATAGTAAATTGCAGAACTGGTATAAATTTTTCTTACTGTTGGATACAAGAGATGCTTCATGGCCTGCTACTGTTAGATTGGAGAGGTTTCATTATTCTATAAATACAAGGTACATCCTATCAGATTTTTCTTTCTACCTCACATATTATACCTTTTATTGGAATTTGTTTGGGGGGTACGGCAAAGTTGACCGTTGCAATAAATTGTTTTTATGACTGCTCAGTTATAGTACTGATGATTATTTGCGTTTTACGCTTATTTTAAAAGAACGTTGAATAACTTTTCTGAATTATATATCTTCTTTCAGTATGCATTGGCGGCATCTCTTTTGGTGCATCTCTTGGCTGGACGTCTCCAGTTCTACCTCGCCTCCAGAACGAAAATTCAACCTCCACTTTTCACCTGACAACCGAGGAAGGGTCATGGGTAGGATCCATGCTAGCAATTGGATGTTTATGTGCAGCACTGCCAGCTGGATACCTGGCAGATAGACTTGGACCGAAAAGGTGCGTGATTGGTCTTGCTGTACCAGTGATAATTTTTTCAATGATCGTGGTGTTTGCCAACGATGTCTACACTCTGTGCATTGCGCGATTCTTCTCCGGAGTTGCAACCGGCGGTGTGTCCGTGGTTGCCCCCATGTACATCTCCGAGATCGCGGACGTGTCCCTGAGAGGAACCTTGGGATCCTTCTTTGAGTTCCTAATTTATACGGGGGTGGCACTGACGGCCATTATAGGAGCTTACGTAGACTACATTACCCTGACTATTAACTTTGGAGGGCTTGCCTTGGCACTAGGGGTTGCTTTCTTGTTTTTGCCGGAGAGCCCTACCTATCTGATTAAGATGAACAAAAGGGCGAAGGCAGAAACTGCTTTGAAATTCTATAGAAGCAAAGCGTTTAACGTTGTTCAAGCAATTGATCAGATAGAAGAAGGAATTCTAAAAAGACCACGACATTCTGCTAACATTGGAAAAATATTGAGCTCGAAGGCTTCGATACGTGGCTTAGTGGCATGCGTTGGTTTGAAGTGTTTTCAACAACTGAGTGGAGTCGATGGGATTACATTCTACACTGTTCAAATTTTGCAAGCCGCTGGCACTAAAATAGAACCTTACACTTCTGCCATAATTGTAGCTATAGTGCAACTCTCCTCGGCCACTGTATTGGTGTTTATAGTCGAAAAGGCAAACAGAAGAGTCTTTCTTTATATGTCTGCGATCGGTACGTGTACATGCCTTGCAGCACTTGGTATTTATTTTCAGTTGAAGGAGCAAGGAGTTCATTTTACTGGTATGAGTGGTTTGCCCTTAGCCAGTTTGGTTTTTTTCATGATATCGTTTGCTACGGGACTTGGTCCTATTCCATGGATGGTGAATGGAGAATTGTTTTCCCCTGAAATCAAGGGTATCGCCAATGGAATTACTATTACAACTAACTATGTGTTGCTATTTATAGTTACAAAGACATTGCCTGTAATGATGGTTGAATTTCCACCTTATTACACATTTTATGCATATTCGGCGTTTATGGTGCTGTGTATAGTGTTTATCAAATTCTGTGTACCAGAAACAAGAGGTAAAACATTAGAACAAATTCAAAATGAACTTAGTAGTTAATGCATAAGGAAGCCAGGGAAAAGCTTCTTGAGTAATATAGTTTAGTTGCTATGTATGAGAGTGCAGTATATAAGGGAAGCTTTATTTTATTTTTTGCACTTGCGGGACTAAAGTTGGCACTTTAGTCACTTATTTCAGGGACTAAAGTAGCTCATTTACTCTCTAGGGACAGAAGTAATTACTTTAGCCCCTAGGGACTAAAGTAAAAAATGTTACTGTATCTATGGTAATCTATGGTAAATTCGGGGTTATCAGGTTAGGTTTCGCGTCAGTTTTGACATAAACTGACGCAAAACCTAAGCTACTAACCTCGAATTTGACATAATTGTGAGCTCTTGTCATAATAACTTACAGTGCCACCAACTTTAAAATTTACCAAAGGCTACTAATTTTAAAATAATTGTAACCAATATGTCAATAAATGACGTTTAAAAAAACGGGTTTTCGTTTTAAATCTTCCTGCAACGTGAAAAAAATAGTATATGCAACTCGGAGAGAATGCTATTTTGCTTCAGTGCAATTTCTGACTCTCGGGCTTATTCATAGAAATATATGTTATGTAATTTTAAAATTAATAATTCAAATATTGGAATTCCCATACATTTATAATAAATATAAAACGATTACAATATCTAACTTGATATAGCAGGGTAGCAATCGACACTAAAGAGAGCTACCGTCGTAAAAATGCCAAAGCAGCTTTACAAGTTCTGAACCAACTTTATGATTGAAAATAGGACGACCATAAATCTTTAATTCTGGAGTATCAAATTATACAGGGTGATCCACGAAGAATGCTGCTCCTAGTTGCTATTGCTTAGGCAACCAATTTTCCTCTACCATAGGATATACCATGTTTCTAGTTGGCGTTGTTATCCTATAGGTATGTGTAAATTGGGTCAATTTCCTAATTGCCCTGTATAATTAGAATATATTATAAGAAAAATGTCATTTAAACGTTCTACGTAAGTGCCATTGGCGTATACACGTAATAATATTTTAATTGCTCGCTTGACGACACATTGTCTCGCTTCTGATGAACAGGTTGGTGCAGGGTTGTTCCAGTGTATAGCGTAAATATTTTAATTTTTGCATTATCTTGCGCAATACTAGCGTTTCGGAATGGGTTAGAGAGAGAGAAGGAGAGAGAGCACTAGCACGCCTTCCGACGTTCCCCTTTTGTTCTCAGCATTTTTTATTCATTCCCGCTTCCGCCTTAAGAGAGTCGAGAACAGAGTGTTGAATTGGCGTTCCAGCGGCCTCGCGCCTTTTGGGGTGCCTTTTTAAAGTAACTTAACTTGGTGCGCCGCCAAAACAGCCCCACCCAAAATAGCCCCATTAAAACAGCCCCGTTAGAATATGCCAGGACAAAATAGCTCCATGACAAAATAGCTTCGTACCAAAATAGCTTAGTGCTGTCCAACTTAATCGCAGATTAGAAATGGTAGTACAAGATTATCATAATTTTAATGTTATTGATTTTCTCTGTAGGGTCTCTTATAATTTAGAAATTTAGAATGGTAAAATAAAAAATAGTATAAAAACTACTTTGTAGTAATATTGCTCTTAATATACTTATCCATTTACGTTATTTCATAACCAAATGTAGTTTTCTATAAGACGGGTGTTTTATATGATTGCATCTGTACACAACATGTATTACTATAATAAAATAGTACATAGTGCCTATTTATTTTTTATAATTTTTGTAAAAGCTGCAAATCTACTTCTTTCATTTTCTAGTTCCGGAAAGTACAGATACAGTATTATTAAAAAAAAGTATTTATTCTTTCGTTTTATAATAATAAGGAAAGCAACTAACTGAATATTAAGAATTTATCATTGAGATCGTCACCCTGCGTCGCCCAAGTCACCAACCGAAATTAGTTATATACAATGTGTATATAAATAAACAAAGTAACTTTGGCCATGTCTTGTGTTTACAAATATTATTGTAATTTTCGCTAGGGATGTTTTGGCGGGGCAATTTTGTCGGGGCTATTTTGGACTGGGCTATTTTGTGTGTGAGCCTTTTTGTCGGGGCTATTATGAGGGGGCTGTTTTGACGGGGCTATTTTGACGTGCCACGACTTAACTTAATTCTGTGCCTTTTCAAGCCGTCGAAATTAACTTTGTGCGTGTGAACCCGTTGTCTGTTGTGCCCGCAACTCCTGCATTCTTCATCTGACGCGCTCACGTGCAAGTAACAATAAAGAAGCAAATGGTTGTTGTGTCATCCCTTACGCTCAGGGGGTGAGTTCTCCTGTTCTGGGGCAGTGTGTAAAGGTGGCAGTAAACTTTCTAGTATCGATGCAAGTTGTGCAAATAACGCCTTCGGCGTATCTGAAGAAGAAGATTTTGAAACAGTCCATTTTCGTGAATTAGAGCTAATTAGCTGTCGTTGTACCGTCATCCAACACTTGCTGCGGCAAGAACCCCAAGCTGTGCCCATAGCCATTTTGAGAAGCCATCCTCTATCGTCATTCATCGCTGCTAGCAAACCACGCTACCCATTTTTACCTATCATTTAACATGCATCCACTCAATTAACATGCATTCACTATAACAACATCACACATATTCATGGTAGTCCGATTTTGATTTAGCAGTTTTTAGTAATTATTATTGATTCAAAATTATTGCCTCTTGAACAATAAACCAATGAACGCATTTCGAGGGGAAACCGTCTTAACATTCCTCACATAAATTACCACTCTTGCTTCGCTGCTCTCGCTCGAGTGCTAAAAATATGCTTGAATGTTAAGACTGGGTTACCCCTCTTAATACGTCAATTACTATTAATGACCCGTTTAGACTATTCCAGATTTAAGCGACTATCCCATAGTATGGCCTTTCAGGTCGTAAGTACCTTTTTAGTTGTAACAAACTGTCATAAAGTGGTATTTCTCCTGTAACAAGCTGTCAAATATCTAACCTTCAAACGTCAAAGTCAACAGATAAGTAAGCATCTTAAACGACTTATTTGTTGCAGAATATCTTCACTACCAGAGAGAGCAAACATTAATCGTTGAATAGACGCTGTTAGTACTCCTGATCATAAGCAAAACTGCTATTCCACGATTACCATATTAAAACTATACTTTATTCTCGGAATCAAATCAGTAAGATATGCAACCCAAGTTACAAATATCAGCTGTGACTAACTCGGTCTATGACTACACAGAAAAAAAATCCAGAATAGCATGGAATTTTTGCTATCTTAATGACTGGCAATCAATGTGTTCAGTTTTTTTATATGAATCTTTGGTTTCTGCTTCTTTTGTCACTTATTTTAGAGTGCAATTTATTCCCAGATCAGAATAAGCAGAGTTTTTTGACATTGCGTGCGTGTCGGTAGAAGATGTGTTTCTGAGAGTGTTAACGAAGGACAGAATGTTTGTTGTTTGTCTTCAAGTCAGTTAATGATTGCTTTACGTTTCAAGAATATATTTACATCTTTAAGGTACGTTTTCCTAGAAGCGACTCCAGCGATAATCGCTCCGCGATAGTCGCTCAGCGATCATCGCGAAGGACTCCTCTTTCGAGTTAGTATGTTAGCATTTTCCTCCACATGATGATCGCTAGAGTCGCTAGCGTTGATCGTTGTGCGACTGTAGTCGCCTGCTCTTAGAGGAGGCAAAATCGCAATCGCTAGCGTTCTTTTGTGAATTATGCACGTATCCATTTCTTGAAAAATGTCTTCTCAGAATGCAAAGCTGCATTTTTCCGCTAAAGAGGACGGAAAGCTTACAGAGTCAGTGAAAAAAACATCCAGCATTATATGATATGCAACATGCACGTTACCGTGATGTGCGAATGAAGGTCAATATTTGAAAAGAGATTGCAGAATATATATGTGGAAAGATCAAGTGAGCTGACAATCAAATACAGAATCTGTAGTTTATTTTAATACAGTTACTAAAGTAATTTAATTAATTAATAATTAATTAACTGTTGTCTGTTCGGTTCACATGACGGTTTTACCAACCTATACTGCCATCTCTAGAAAAATAGTTTGTTAATGAATTTCTCACTGAAAACCCTTCTTGATTTGCAAATCCACAGGTCCCCGACAAGCCAATGAGGTTTTCAACTGGGAGGTTTTGAGCTGTGTCAAAGTCATAATTTGCTTTCCCACGAGTTTCGTAGTAGTGGTCTCTGAGTAGGCTGTGCAAGCAACAGGAAACAATAATGACGTCATCGACTCGTGAAGGGTGTAAATTGATTGGTGTATAAAATGATTCTATTGTACGCTGTCTTCTTGATACTGCCTTCAATTAAACTCATAATAAAATAAAACTGTGAAAGAATCAATCTAAAGTATTCTCGAAACTTTTTAACATCTTCTCTCAAATGATTTTTTATGAGTTGCAAGAAGCAATCCTCCTCTTTTTTGCTCTGAAGATTTGATGCACTCCTTTTCTGGAGGAAGGCATTATTTGCTCGGCAATATCATCATTTTCTTCTTCCTCTGATAATAAATATGCAAGGAGTATTTTCTTTAAACTCATAAAATTCACGGAACTCTCAATCATAACCAAGCAACCGATAATGGTTATTTAACCAACAAGTGTGTTAATAAAGGTGATTAATAATCAAGAGATTTTAACGCGTGAGCGAGTGGAGCGAGCGAACGCGTTAATGAGCGAGATTATTAATCACCGATTAACATAAAAGAGTTGGTTACAAGACTTTTCCGTCAATCGTACGTTTATTAAAATCCATCAAAAATATTTATTAGTTTTGACATTTCAGATACATTTGACGTTTAGTACGTATGGTTGCCGATGCCGGAGCAATTTTGCGGCAATTAAAATACTTGGCGGTTGGAAATCCACCTCTGTTGCCGAAGGATACATTGAGAACTCGATAGGTATAAAATACAAACTGCCACAAAGATATTGAGCGAAGCGTTTTCTAATGTAAATATTTATATTAATAAATCCACGGAATAATTTAACCTTTAGTTTTGACATTTCAGATACATTTGACGTTTAGTACGTATGGTTGCCTATATAAAATCATTGCGAAAACGGGTCTATTAATGCATGATTTTTTAGACAAAATCATGCATTAATGAGTCGATATATAAACGATTGACGGAAAACATAATTAGCAATAAACTGCTACAATTGTCGCAGGAGAAGCTTGTAGGAAAACACCTCAGCGTTTTGTGCCAGCAATGATCACTGAGCGATCATCGTCCAGCGATCATCGCTCAGTGATAAACGCGTCTAGGAAAACGTACCTTTAGAGTTGGCTGGGTATTAACCGCTACATTTAGCAAGCTCCGGGGATCTTTCTTTGTTTTAGAGCAAGTGAAATAATGATGAATTTCGTTACATCTTAGCGACATGGTACAATAATTATTTGTGTGACCTATTTATTGACAGCAGTGACACTGCGGTGTATCTCTTGTTGCTCGTCGTTGTTCAACAGTCACAAACAATCTAATAATCGGTTCACTTTATTTATTTATTGCGCTCACTCATTTGCTGTTACTTCGATGCAACAAACTAGTATGGGGAGCTTGTCTTTGTTGTGTCACCTACACAGATTTATTATCCATAAATCATATTATTTTAGGTCTTCTAGCACTTCTGCACTGCGGTAAGGTGACTACTGGGAGATGTCTTTAATTCGGGTTGCCATAGGTACTTTAGACCTAATATTTGAATAATACAAGAAGGAGTGTACCCCGCCATCTGGAAATAAGCCATATTAGTATTACTGGAAAATGAGAAGAAATAGGAGGGGGCATCGATATCGTATCGACCACTATGCATCCTAAATACCCTAGAGAAATTGATGGAACAAATGATCAGCGTTAGGATCAATAAGGAAATATATGAAAAAGATGATCTGTCAAACATCCAATACGGGTCCAGAAAGGGGAGGTCCACGGTAGATGCCATGAGGGCGGTGCAAATGATAGCGGACGAGACCAATCAAGGGGACTACAGGAGCAGGGAGTTCTGTGCCATGGTGACTTTTGACGTGCAAAATGCATTTAACTCTGCACCTTGGAAAGGAGTGGTAGAAGAACTATTAAGAAGAGGGATTAGCACATACCTGATAAAGATTGTGTGCAGCTACTTTGAGCGCAGAAAGCTACTTATAAGCGAAAATCTCAGCATGGAACTGATGTGTGGGGTACCACAGGGGTCAGTACTTGGGCCACTCCTGTGGAATATCTATTATGATGGAGTCCTGAAGATATCGGTACCGCAAGGTATTACCCTTATTGCATATGCGGACGACCTTCCAGTGGTAGCAAGAGCGAGAACAGCGGATGAACTAAAAATAAAGATCAACCACATCGCATTAAAGATAAGCAGCTGGATGAAAGAAAAAAAATTAAGCTGGCACCACAAAAAACCGAGGCGGTGCTGCTGGTCGGAAGAAGGACTATGAGGGAGTTGACCATAGAAGTTGATGATGTGGAAATTAAAACATCGGAAGTAATTAAATACCTAGGCATTATGTTCAACCGTAAGAGCACCATGACAAGGCATGTGGAACATGTAACAAAGAAGGCAGAGGCAACTGTGAAAGCACTCAGTAGGATAATGCCAACTATTGGAGGAGCACGATATAGCCGAAGAAGAGTGTTGGCGTCGGTGGTGTACTGCAACTTACTGTATGGAGCACCAATCTGGAAACGAGCTGCAAACATTCAAAAATATAAGAAAATTCTGGACAGTGTGCAAAGAAGGATACTTCTGAGGATATGCACGGCGTACTGAACTACATCCACCGAGGCCCTACAGGTGATAGCGGCGAGCCCACCTATCGACCTGCAGGTAGACGAGCGAAGCAGGAGATATGGGCGCCAAAATGGCATCACAAGTAGAGATATACATGAAGGGACCATGAGAAAGTGGCAGCAACGATGGGATAGGATACAAGGAAAAGCTGCGTGGACAAAAAGATTGATCCCCGATATATCAACATAGTATCACAGGAAACATGGATAAATGACCTACTATCTGTCACAGGTCATGACAGGACATGGGTGTTTTGCGTCCTATTTAAAAAGGATGAAAATCCAAGAAGAAGAGACCTGCGAATACTGTGCACAAATAGATACGGTAGAACATACCGTGTTTCATTGCAGGAAATGGCAGCAGCAACGGAGAGAGATAGAGGAAATTATTGGAGAAACCATAACACCAGATAATCTAGTAACGCACATGCTTACAAACGAAGAAACCTGGAGAACAATAAGCAGTAAGCTGGTGGATATCATGAAGATAAAAGAACAGGACGAACGATAGAGGCAACGGCACAAAGGGATATACTATGATGCTAAGAAGAAAAGACAGCCCTGCCCTGAAGTAATACTTACGTAGTTCCGGGACAGGGAGGTTCGAAATGGTCACTAGATGGGTTAGCACAGCGCGCGCTACTACACCCAAAAAAAAATTGAATAATGATCTATAATCGTTTTCGGTAGCTGAGTTTATTTTTAGTGCATTACTGCAATAGGTAGGTAGTAGTGAATTCGCCTTCTATCTTATTCTTCCTCTTCCTGTCCCCTATTTATTTCTGACGTTGGCTACTAACAGTGTTGCGATTCAATTGCGCATCTATTCGATGTCAAGGTCTATGGTACTTAGCTCATATTTCGGGCGCTTGTGCCCCGCCTACTTTTGGCTTGCAGCTCGGAAAGTGAAAGTTGCTATTTTTTCTTCGACTTTTTTCCGGCTTGGCTTCGTTACGGACATGAAGTCAGTTTAAGCGTCTTAAAAGTGTTCAGTGAATGTATGGGCATGCAGTTTGTAATGGTTACCCTCGCCTTTGCGGTGTAGTTGCATTCCTGAACCACGAATTAGGGACGTTTCAATTCCAAGCCATTGTCGATGGATTCTAAGCTTGCTAACTTCCTTCTTAATCTAGAACACCTCGAGCAGTCACTGAGGAGCCATAGGGCGGTTTGCAAAGGTGTTATCTTCCATGGCATCTGGATGTTGATGTCCTTCGGGGCATGATCTTAACCCGTTAATATCTTCAAGTCGCGGCCCGATTCATACCTGTTGCGTGAACTTCTTAGAGCGCAGGAAGGGACTCTATTCCGGAACGTACTTACAGATTAAAGTTTCCCGTTTGCATGTACATTTACTGGCGACCAGCTGTGAGCTCCATTCAGGTATTTTGACGTTTGGATTTCGGACGTGATCTTGGAAATATAGAGTCCGCTACGCGACAAGACGTTTCCTCCTAATCCACGGAGTAGACATGGCTGCAACATCGCCCTCCAAACCATTGCCTTATTTTAATGTGTGCGATAATATTGTATCGCTGTATTGTAAAACTGTAAGTATGCATTACGATTTATACGTTTTGTTTTGTGGTGCTTCATAACTTGTCGACCTGTGTTTTATATATGAATTAATACTATTATACTATGATAATCGCATTCTGGCGTTATTTATTTATTACTGCTACCTGTACTTGAGTTGAGTTTCTCTTTCAGAATATTTTGTGCTACTTGAGTTTACGAATTCTCTTTGAGTGCTTGGATAAACTTGTCGTTATTTGATAAAAATCCGTTGGCGCCCTTTTGGCTCTTAATTAATTAATTCGAGTCTTTAGATGACTGCACACGCCGTCTCCATTGAGCTAGTTTCGGCCGGAAATTGTATCCAAGTAGTCCCAAGTTTGTTTATTTTCTTAAGAGAATAGCCAACGGATTGTTTGGATACTAACACTTCTAAATAGCCGAAAGATTAAACCACTGGCGTAAGGCAAGTAGCCCAGAGTGTCTTCTTTTCAGGATCCTTTTTTGCTGTCTATCTTTACCTGGACTAACAGTTGCAGTAACCGATATTTATACTGCTTCATTATATGAACAATGTATTCTAGCTTTCGTCTTTTTATTTTCCCAGTCGGGGTAGGATTTCCACGTTGAATGTGATTTGGTCGATCCAGGGTATTCGAAGAATACGACGACATTCCCAAATTTTTTTAATTAGTGATTTAGTTATTGCCCAGGCCTGCAAACCATAGAGCAAACCAGGGAATATGTAACATTTGACTAGTCGTATTTTCAAAAAGGGGGAACATAAGTCGTTGCTTATAAATAGACTCTTCATGTTCTTAAATGATTCCCCTGATTTTTAGAATACGAGCCGAACTTTGACGGTTTGATCCCATTTTGTGTTGTATTTTAATGATGTTACAGCCAAATATGACTGTGTTGTCGGTCTATCTTATGCAATTAATTACCAATATAATGTCTTTCTAAAAATGTGCTGGGTTCTATATCTATTTCACCGACTGTGTACTGGTTAGGGAAAAACGTTGTTCGGCATATAATTTCCAGTGTTTAGGATCTATGAGTGCTCTGAGATATGACTTCCATTTAGATCCAGCATGTTTGCGGCTGGGTTATTTTTGTTGTTAGTTATCATTTCCTTTATTTATCTACTTATGTTGCGGTAGCCATATTTCCTTGCACACTGTTCAATTTCTTTTTCAGACAATCATATTTTCTTTGTTTTTCTGATTTTCCCCTTATTTTATTCTGAATTTACCAATATTTTATTTTGCTTTAATTTTTATAATTTTGTCTGCCTTTTATCATGTTGAGGATTTCTTTTGTCATCCATTACTTCTTTTTAACAATAACCGTGGTTAACACAACAGTACGGTGCGCATTTTTCGAGTACAACTAAAAACTTTAGAGTATTTATTTATTTTCGTGTTAATTATCAAAAGCTGTCAATTAAAACCCATCGGTGGACTCTAAGCCACTATGTATTATGGAGCGGGCGATTGCCCGCTCATCTAGAAAAGAGAGTGGATTAGGAATTACTAAAGTTTTTGTTATCAACTTTAAGCACAAAGGGGGCTGGAGAAATGATACTTACTTTAATTGCTTACGATCCCAAGTTGCAATCAAAACACCAAATTGTCTCACTCGGGCACTGCCCAGGCGAGTCACTATCAATCGCAAATCAGGGGGTTGCCTGCCAACTGCAGTCGAAGACGGCGTGAGTTCTAAAGATGGAAAGATTGGCGCCACCGATTTATGATAACAAAAAAACGAAGCCTTAACCCCTTGATTCAGCGATTGTTAGATTTCGCTCCAGCTAAATCGGAACACTGAGAAATTACTAGAAATGCGCAAAACCGGAGTCAAACAATCAAGTGTAATTAAATATGACAAGTTCGTTTTATTCACTCATAAGGTTGGGCACACACATAAAAAGATACACATAGGTAAAAAGTTTCAGGCCTGCATATGTATTGTAACTGCCCCAAGGATCCTTGTTCACAAAAATAGGGTGGCCAAATTAAAACACCAGATTATAAAATTAACGGAAATTCCTGCGGCTCCCGGATAGTGACGTTAATGTAAAATAGTAAAATTACAGCGGGCGTCCGCCTCAGGAATTTCTATACTGTTGTACATATAATAAATAAATAAATATCACAATCCGCAGCAAAAGTAGAACTGCGGCGAGGGGAAGCCTCTTACTTTACACATTAAAAAAAATACGCCATCAAGTGATGCGTCCAGACCATTATATACATATCTCGCGCCAGTTTCTCGCGCTAATCTTACTTTAAAAGCCAAAATACTTTAGGCAGTCCTTCGTCGATTGAGCCGTACAACAGAAGCACAAATTAATAGGGCAGTAAGGTTACCTTAGGCTGATTTGAAGTTATCTTCGCGCGAACAGCATTGCAGGAACGGGCTTCTGGGGACGTGCAGTTCGCCAGGTAAGCGCGTCGAGATACGTTATCGCAGAACGCATCGGCCACAAGGCGGGATTTCCAAGTCTTAAAGGAGACCCATCACGAGGTAATCGAGATATAACTGGGGTCCAGAACGTGATGTTCAAGTCGTGGTATTCGCCTATTTGGGGCCAAGTCCGAGATGTATGAGCGTACTTGGGGCCCGGCACGAGGTGGGGACTACATTATTAAGAAATAAACGTTAGCGGGCACTCGAAAAGGGGCTGAAAATGGTCCTACTTACAATAAGTTTCCCCAAATGGTTCGCTCGGAAATTTTGACGTCAAAAAAGGTCTGCACCTAGCAGAATCTCCAAATTCACATACGGAGAAATGTCGAGACGCGTACAAATCCCCTAACTGAAGGGTGAGAAGTGCCTAGACAACCATAAGCACCTTCTCCAGAATGGCGACGTCGACCAGCGCCAAAACTTCCGCGACCTTATTCGATCGAATGCCGGAACAAGATGACCCAATTTCGCATCGCAAGCGCTCAACAATGAGCCAAGGCTGCGTATCAAGAATGTGCAGTGCCCAAACGCAATTCGAAAAGCATCGAACATACAATAAATCGGAAATTATTGGTAACCAAAATCTCGAAAATATAGTAAGGCGAAAATTGACGGTAACAAACCCCCCTCTTACCCACAGGAAGAAAATTTCAAAGAAATTTTCTTATACGCTAAATACGAGGCCCAAAATAAAGTCGTAGTCGGACAGCACAAGAAATAGGATACACACAGGGACAAAAGAGGAAGCGTTAAGAAGGGAGTGATTTGGGTCCCGGCCGGAAGCCACGTGAGCCGAACACCACCCGCACCCTTCGCTGCGTGATGAAAAGGCTGCGCCGGTGGATGGGGCAGCTATGCTCGACACCCGAAACCTCCAAGTCAGGAGTCCAAAGCACTCGGAAGAACGTTGGAGGGGAATCAGAAAAGAGGACAACACTGAAGAAGGAATAGGAAGGACGGCAGTCGTTAGTGGGGATGAACCGAGATAGTGCCATCGTGTCGGCCGATGCCAACCCAGCCCAGGCCACCGTAGTGTCACCAATGAAGGAAACCTGAGAATGTAGGCGGACACCAGACGGCACGCGCAAAACCAAGGCTCAGCCACCACTGGTCGGGGATAAGTGTGTAAGCCCAGGAACGGCTTACCCACTGAAACAACCTTGAAGAGGTTGGGAAAACAAAAGAAAAGGACAAAGTCCAGCACAACACCCTCTACTAAACGAACACAGACATTCCCGCTCGAAAGCCAGGGCCGGAACAAAGAAAACCAAAAAAAAAAAAAAAGACCATGATATTGCGGTCGGGGCCACAAACACTGCCGGGAAACAGCGGGACCCCAAGGTGGCCGACCGACGTCCCCAACCAACCTCCCAAAAAAAAAACGCGAACTAAACGGTCTGGCCACCGATACCCGGACCACGATAGGGTTTTAGGTCCTTGGCGTGCCAAGACCCCGAAAAGACAGTCCCATCGAGATCTTTCAACTGATAGACCCACCGAGAAAGTTTCTTATGAATGACAAAAGGGCCAACAAACTTAGGGGCGAGCTTGGCTGTGAAGTCTCTAGCAGCATTGGACAAGACGTGGTTCTTTCGAAGGACGGATTCCCCCATCTCAAATTCATCAGGGCGATGGCGTAAGTCGTAACGAGGCTTCGACGCTTGGTAAGCCTTCGTTAAACGCTTCCGTACGTCAAGGTAAACCTGCTTAAGGGCTTTAGAACGCGGTTCTACATCATCACGGTCAAATATGAGTTCAGGGTCATCTGGTTCTTCGGCGGGTAGAAGGTCATTAAAGTTAATTTCCCTACCAAAGTTAACGAAGAACGGGGTCATACCAGTCAGTTCATGCTTAGATGTTCTGATCGCACACGCCACCGATGGTAGCAACACATCCCAATTACGCCGATTTTCTTTCACATACGCGGACAACATGGTCTTTAACACGCGGTTAACCCTCTCAGTGGGATTAGCTTGGGGATGATAGTAAGCCGTAAAAGATATCCGACATCCATAGCGCTTAGCCATGTTCTGAAAGTCCCTACTCCGGAATTGGACTCCGTTATCACAAATGATCCTACGAGGGGCACCAAACAGAAGTATGACGTTCTCCTCAATATTCCTAACCACAGCGGAAGCGGTAGCGGCACGAAGGGGGAAGAACAAGGGGAACTTGCTAAACAGGTCCGCAACAACTAAGATGTGGGTGTAACCACGGGAAGAGCGAGGCAATGGACCAACAAAGTCCGTGGAGATAACCTCCCAAGGGCGAGATATTTGGGAGTGTCCTCCCATGAGACCTCTAGGAGCCCTCTGCTCGGGTTTAATGCGGGAGCAAACCCCACAACGTCTAACATACTCGGCCACCTCCTGTCGCATCTTAGGCCAGTAGAAATACTGAGCGATCCGACTCAGCGTCTTATTGACACCACAGTGTCCACTCGTACGGGAGTCATGAAAACGGGACATAATATCTCTGCGTTGTTCAGTAGGAGCAACAGCCTTCCATGCATCACGATCATTCGCAAGGTCAGGGTACGGAACAGACACATACTTGAACAACCTGTCATCCTCAACACGCCACAACGGAAAACGTCTAGGTCTCTGACTCACTTCGCGAATCATCTTCAGATACCACGGATCACGAGGTACGTCAGGCATAACTGCGAGCGGTACGTCCACGACATTCACGACGTCATCCACGCCATTCATGTCACTCAGGACATTCACCACAGGTACAGCGCGAGACAAAGTGTCGGGAACTACATGATCCTTCCCTTTTCGATGTTGGATCTCAAAATCGTATTGCTGCAACCGGACAGCCCATCGCGCAATGCGACCAACGGGGTCCTTAATATTATTCAGCCACTTCAGACTATAGTGATCCGTCACAACAGTGAATTTCGAACCTTCGATGTAGGGACGCAGCCTCTCGATCGCAAACAGCACCGGCAAACACTCTCTCTCAGTCGTACTATAATTCCTTTCGTTCCTTGTTAAGGACCGGCTAATATACGCGATAACAGTTTCGCCATTAGGGGTGGACTGGGTTAAGACGGCACCAAGGCCATACGCAGAAGCATCCGTTTGAATAGTGAACTGTAAAGAGAAGTCGGGACACGATAAAATCGGAGCCGAAACCAAACAATCCTTGAGGGTGCGTAAAGCCTGATCGCAGTCATCGTTCCAAATGAACCGTCTGTTCTTTAACAAAGAAGTCAAGGGAGCTACAACCGTCGAGAAATCCGGCACGAACCTCCTGTACCAGGAAGCCATACCTAGTATGCGTCGTACCTCAGACACACAGGTGGGAGTGGGAATCTTCAAAATGGCCTCGACCTTACTGGGGTCCACTAATAAACCTTGAGCGTTCACAACATAGCCCAAGTAACGCAACTCAGATTTACAAAAACAACATTTATCCTTATTCAAGGTCAGACCCGCCTTGAAGAGACGAGACAGTACCTCTTGCAAAACCGTCAGGTGTCGGTCAAATGAATTTGTGCAAATAATTACATCGTCTAAGTAAGCGAAGGCGTAGGGTTCAAGGTCAACACCTAGCACATTGTCTAACAGTCGCTGCCAAGTCGCTGGCGCCGTATGAAGGCCAAAGGGCATACGTTTAAATTGAAAGAGCCCACGGTTCGGCACAGTAAAAGCGGTAAGTGGGCGAGAAGACTCGGCTACTGGGATCTGCCAGTATGCGGATTTAATGTCGAGGGTAGTTAGGTAGCGAGCATCCCGAAGTTTGTCAAGAGTCGCATTCACAAATGGTAACGGGTAGGCGTCAGGTTGACTGACCTGATTGAGACGTCGATAGTCGACACAAAATCGATAGGTGGAGTCTTTCTTTTTAATCATGACGATAGGTGAAGCCCAAGCTGAACAAGAGGGTTCCACAATGTCGTCCGCCAACATTTTATCCAACTCCGCATCGACGTATTTCTGTAAGGCAGGGGAGATAGGGTAGTAGCGTTGCTTAATTGGGGGTGAAGTCGTCTTAATTTCATGAGCTACCAAATGAGTACAACCAAGTTTCGTACCCATAGACGAAAAAGCATTTTCCACCAACGCCTCTAACCTAACACGTTCTTCAGGGGATAAATGTTCAGCTGATTTAATTGCACACAGTTCAGCACTCGGGGCACTCTTGCCAAATGACCACTCGCCACGACCAAGGTCAGGAATAATTTCCATCCTACGCCAAAAATCGGTTCCCAAAATAAGAACATGTGGTATGGACGGAATAACGAGAAGGTCCATCACCACAACACGATCCCGCAGAACAATGGGTACGGACACAGTTCCAATCGCCTGACATTCATCACCATTCGCAACCACACATGATTGGGCGTGAGTGACATTTAGATTACACAAAGGTTTCAGTTTAGTCCAACCATCCCTACCGACAATCGTTCGCGATGCGCCAGAGTCAAGGAGGCCTAACATTTTGACACCATACACACTAACATTTAAATAAGGGCGTTGATCATGACCCATGCTATTTAAAATAAAATCCAAAATAATTTTCTTGGCCATAGGGAGTTCATAAGGGGTATTCTTAAGTTCGGCCGAACCAGGACAGCGCGTTAATCGGCCACTTAACGTCGCTGACGGGCGTTTCCCGCACACGAGGGGCAAGTTCGCACGGTAACATCTGCCTTACCACAACGGTAGCAATGCATTCGCCGAGGTGCGGAGCAGGCCGCAGCACGGTGACCTAACTGTCCACAATTCCAGCAATTGGCTGAAGATGGTCCCGCGACCGGACGAGAAACAGGTAAAGCCGTGGAACAATATTCGGCCTGACGGGGAGCACGACTTCCGGGGGCAGCATGTAGGGCACTCACACGAGGCGAGGCTTGGAGTAAGCGAGGTCGGGTTCGACAAGTCCTCTAAGGGTGGTAGGAGGGCTTTTATATTTGGCCGCGTGACGGTGCGCGTCCTCGATTTGTTTGCAGACACTAGTTCAGCCCGCGACTGTAACAGTAAGTTCCCTAGCTAACTGAGAATACAAGTAGGGCAGCAGGTTACGACGAATATAAGTCACGCGCGAAGCTTCACTAGGCAAGCTAGGTAAACGTCGAAACAAGGCTTCCATGGCCGCTACATAAATTGTGACCGGCTCGAATTCGCCCTGAGTCCTGTTTCGTATTTCTTCCCACAACACAAACTCGTAATCTTCCGGGAGAAATGCAGCTCGCAGCGCATATACTAGTTGATCCCACGAACTAACCGTGTCACGCACCGACCTGAACCATAATAACGCGTTATCCGTGAAGAGTTCCACAGCCGCAGTGAATAACTGTTCCTTACTAACACCTCGAGCTACCCTCAATTCCCCTACACGCTCCAAAAAACTATTCAGCCCAGAATCTCCATTAAACCGAACGTTCCATTTATTAATGGCTAAAGCATTAACACAATTACTGCGAGTGGGTGGAGGCACAATTGATTCGGCTAGCCAAGTAGAATCACGAAGGGGCAAGCTTGGTCGCCTCGACGCCGAAAGACTCGCGGGTGACGGCAGGGGTTCAAAACGCACGCGGGGAGACATGTCCGGAGGGTGAGTGACATCTTCACCAAAATTAGGCGAAAAATTGTCAAAGGCGCTAACCGGGTCTTGGATGTTAGGAGTCGCTTCCCTTTCGCGATTAATCAGATTATTCTCGGTAGTCACCGGGGGTTCCGACGCTTTGATATGAACGTCCTCAATAAGTTCTAAACATTGAGTCATACGGCGATCTTTAAGAGCGAGGAGAAGATCGTCCGCTTTCAGGTAGTTCAGTCGACCACAAACATGCATTAAACGACTATTCAACCGCTTGTATAAGTTATCGGATAGGGGAGCTTGGTTCTCATCTAATTCGCGCCTAATCTCCACCAACTTGCCTTCACAAATTCCTAGCTGTTCCTCAACGTCTAATGGGACTTCGGAAAAACTAACAGGAATCGTCTTTTCAACTCGAAGCCTAGCTCTCAACAGTTTCCTTTTATCGTCAACTGTCCCCTCCACTGAAACACCCCTAATCATTAACTCGAAATTTAATTCGTCCGCCCTCAGTCGATCAATATCCATTTCGATACCAAAAAGACCAACAAATCTATGCACAATAAAATTTTCCCTCTTAAAATAATTCCTAGTACGCCCCTGGAATAGACCGACTATATCCTACGCCACTGGAATAGACCAACTATATCCTACGCCACTGGAATAAATAAATGTACCCGACAAATAAATTTAAAACGAGCCGACAGCAAGCAAATGCCGCAAATCTTAAGCAATATTGAAGGAACACAGCGAAACCAAATTATCACGATTAATGTAACAGCACTGATCAGCTCATATTTCACAATAAAAGAACGCAAGGGGAAAATTTACCGCAATGCTTCCAAACCAGCTTTCGGCAATCAAACTGCGTTACCTCTTCCACTTTAAGTGAATAAATCTAAATTGATCAATTCGGTTTCAATCGATAAATTCCTAGATAAACATGCAAAATATATTTTTTTGTATTTTTAAAACGTTTAAACAAAAATTTAGAATAGATATATATAGCTAAATAACCATGCAACCTATTTTTTGTATTTTTTCTAAACTCTTAAAGATCTTAGAACAAATAAATTGCTAAATAAACATGCAACCTATTTTTGTATTTTAATCCTCTTGAAAATTTGGAATAACTAAATAGCTAAGTAAACATGCAAAGTACTTTTATATTTTAAAACCCTAAACGTTTTAGAATCGATCTAAAACACAATTTTGGTGAGGAAATATCCTACAGCATGAAATGTGAAACAATTCAATACGAGCTTGACCCGAGGTCAAGATAAATAAACGTTATCTACACGGCCGGCGCAATTCTACCTGCTGAAAATACCTTTAACGCTTCGATTCAAATTTAAGCGTTTTTACTAATAAGTGAATAAAACGTTCGTAATTACGTTAATTAAACACAAGCCTGCACGTTGGGCGTCAAGTTTTTGTTATCAACTTTAAGCACAAACAAAGGGGGCTGGAGAAATGATACTTTAATTTCTTACGATCCCAAGTTGCAATCAAAACACCAAATTGTCTCACTCGGGCACTTCCCAGGCGAGTCACTATCAATCGCAAATCAGGGGGGTCGCCTGCCAACTGCAGTCGAAGACGGCGTGAGTTCTAAAGATGGAAAGATTGGCGCCACCGATTTATGATAACAAAAAAACGAAGCCTTAACCCCTTGATTCAGCGATTGTTAGATTTCGCTCCAGCTAAATCGGAACACTGAGAAATTAATAGAAATGCGCAAAACCGGAGTCAAACAATCAAGTTTAATTAAATATGACAAGTTCGTTTTATTCACTCATAAGGTGAGTTGGGCACACACATAAAAAGATACACATAGGTAAAAAGTTTCAGGCCTGCATATGCATTGTAACTGCCCCAAGGATCCTTGTTCACAAGAATAGGGTGGCCAAATTAAAACACCAGATTATAAAATTAACGGAAATTCCTGCGGCTCCCGGATAGTGACGTTAATGTAAAATAGTAAAATTACAGCGGGCGTCCGCCTCAGGAATTTCTATACTGTTGTACATATAATAAATAAATAAATATCACAATCCGCAGCAAAAGTAGAACTGCGGCGAGGGGAAGCCTCTTACTTTACACATTAAAAAAAAATACGCCATCAAGTGATGCGTCCAGACCATTATCTACATATCTCGCGCCAGTTTATCGCGCTAATCTTACTTTAAAAGCCAAAATACTTTAGGCAGTCCTTCGTCGATTGAGCCGTACAACAGAAGCACAAATTAATAGGGCAGTAAGGTTACCTTAGGCTGATTTGAAGTTATCTTCGCGCGAACAGCATTGCAGGAACGGGCTTCTGGGGACGTGCAGTTCGCCAGGTAAGCGCGTCGAGATACGTTATCGCAGAACGCAGCGGCCACAAGGCGGGATTTCCAAGTCTTAAAGGAGACCCATCACGAGGTAATCGAGATATAACTGTGGTCCAGAACGTGATGTTCAAGTCGTGGTATTCGCCTATTTGGGGCCAAGTCCGAGATGTGTGAGCGTACTTGGGGCCCAGCACGAGGTGGGGACTACATTATTAAGAAATAAACGTTAGCGGGCACTCGAAAAGGGGCTGAAAACGGTCCTACTTACAATAAGTTTCCTCAAATGGTTCGCTCGGAAATTTTGACGTCAAAAAAGGTCTGCACCTAGCAGAATCTCCAAATTCACATACGGAGAAATGTCGAGACGCGTACAAATCCCCTAACTGAAGGGTGAGAAGTGCCTAGACAACCATAAGCACCTTCTCCAGAATGGCGACGTCGACCAGCGCCAAAACTTCCGCGACCTTATTCGATCGAATGCCGGAACAAGATGACCCAATTTCGCATCGCGAGCGCTCAACAATGAGCCAAGGCTGCGTATCAAGAATGTGCAGTGCCCAAACGCAATTCGAAAAGCATCGAACATACAATAAATCGGAAATTATTGGTAACCAAAATCTCGAAAATACAGTAAGGCGAAAATTGACGGTAACATGCTTTACGTTTACTCGATGACATCTATATCAAACCTAAGAATATAATACATGCGGAGCACGTCTTAGCAACTAGACAACAGCAACCAGACGAATCGATCGAAGAATATGTCCGTGTACTCAAGCAACTAGCACAAGATTGTAATTTCAAAGATGTAACGACTGAACAATTCAAAAATGAAAGTATTCGTAATGCTTTTATCGCTGGTATTTCTTCGCAAAGGATTCGTCAGAGGCTATTGTAAAACAAATCTTTAACACTAGACGAGGCTCCCAATCAGGCTATCACTTTCGAAATAGCTGAAAAGAATTCACAAACTTTTGGCACTTGTCATCTTAATGCACTTACCGATGTTGCTCAAACTCCACAAATGAATCAAAACTTACCTGTATCTACGCCACAGAAATAGAGACGCTGCTTCTTCTGCGGGAGTAATGTTTTACACCAAAGAGTGAAATGCCCTGCCTTCAACGCCATCTGTCAATTATGTTCTAAGAAGGGACACTTTGCAAACGTATGCCGCAATGGTAGGTCGGTTGTCAATGTTATCACCGAAGAAAGCGCAGAAGTAGCAGGTATATCAGCGGCTTCCCCTTCAAGCTTGCGTAATTGACACTGGAAGTTCGGTCAGTTTTATAGATAGCAAATCAGCACAATCCATGCATTTAAGAAGAAAATCTACAAAACAAACAATTACTCTAGCTTCCTTGAATCACGTATCGTTTGTGGAAGGTGTATGTTTTGCTACAATCGAATTAGGAACCCACATTTATAAACAACAACCACTGTTAGTCGTCAATGACCTTTGTGCGGATGTAATCATTGGCCACGATATACTTAAGAATCACGCTGCTTTATAATTTACAT
>CALNHX010002929.1:0-85724 GCA_940337035.1 Agriotes lineatus | reverse complement strand
GACCTAAATAAAAGAATATTTGCAGGTAGTGGTAATTGCTATTTATTTTATCATCTTCATTATAATATTACAACACAGATTAAACCATTACAAATAGGTATGGCAAGCCCAACGTGGAGCTGTCATAACCATTGCAATATGTACATCACAACCCTAATAAAAGTATCGCAATAACTTGGAATATCGTGAAAGTGAAAAGTTAACAATATATTTCATCAGTGCTACAGTGTCTCCACAATTTATCATTAAACTGGGCTCATTAAACTCGAGGTAAGTCCAGAAGTGAAAATTTACGTTTGATCTATTATACTTGATTTTCACGATAATTAAATAGCACACGGGTCTCGTGCCAACCAACAGGCGAGACTATAATATTAGGCGCAAATAGCCGACAGCGAAGGGGTCGCTAAAATGAGTGCGTTATATAAAGCGCAAAAGCAAAAAGCTTCTATATATTATCAACTAATATCGCGTCGTACCCGATCGCGGAGGCCTCAGTGTATGTAATACGCTAACTTGCCCTTAAATGCAGCTCTCGTGTGAATTGGAAGAAAACACAAACAAGTTCTTCGCTAACAGCGCGCTGTTAAAATGAGTTATACAAATAAGTCACATTTCCTATTTTTATAATTAAGTTAACAGCGCAATGCAAAATGGCAATTGCCCAAGAAAGCAACTGAAGGTCGCTATGAGATTTTTATTTATTTATTTATTTATTTCGGGGTCGCAACAAGCACAAGGCTCAATTACAGCAACCCACAATTAAAAATAAAAATTACAGACTCTCAAGACGAAAGCAAACATTATCGATAATAGAAAAAAACAATTAAACATAAAAAGCCGGAATGGAAAATGAGAACAAAAACAGTATACACTTAACTAGAATAACAATTGTAAAGTTTAGCTTTGAACGTTTGAAGGGAATCAAAATGAATATCTAACGTGTTACAATTAGACAAATAAAAGTTATAAAGCAATGATAATCTTGTTACAGGAGAGTTGTTAGCTGAACTAGTTCTGTTAAAAGGGATACCAAGCAACGCAACACTTCTAGTATTACCAATAGGGATTCTAAAAGTAAAGTTAGATAAAAGATCTGGGCTGTCCAACTTTTGGTTAAAAAGCTTGTATAGAAGTATAAGATCCAATATTTCTCTTCGCCTTTTTAGAGAACCCATTGCAATATGGTTGAACGGAAATTTAGTAGAAAAGAATCGTATAAATTTATTTTGAATACCTTCTAACCGATCTATATATGTACTGTATTGGGGGTTCCAAACAGTGCTGCAGTACTCTAAATGACTTCGGATCAAAGAGAAATAAAGGATCTTAAGCGCATCGGGATTTGTGAAATGTTTGCACGTTCTAATTAGAAATCCTAACATTTGATATGATTTCCTGGCAATTTTATCAATATGGATATCAAACAGTACCTTATTATCTATCATGACACCCAAATCTTTTACATTAGTAACTACTTTGAGAGGATCAACACCCAAAAAATATTGGAAGTCAGTAACCTGTCGATTACGTGTGAATTTGATTTGGTAGCATTTTTTAATGTTTAAGATTAAACTATTTTCTTTGCAATATGCATTCAATCTGTTTAAGTCGGTTTGAAAATTTATACAATCTTTTAAGATCGTCGGCGTACAATAGAAACTTGGTGAACCGAAAACAGCGGGAGATATCGTTTATAAAAATAATGAAAAACAAAGGGCCTAGGTGCGACCCTTGAGGAACACCTGACGAAACAATTTTTGGTTAAGATTTATAGCCATTAACTACAACAAGCTGAGATCTATTTCTAAGATATGATGATATCCATCGAAGGAGATTGCCATGGATGCCGATCGAGTTAAGTTTTGCTAATAAAATTGTATGGCTGATTTTATCAAAAGCTTTGCTGAAATCTGTATAAACAGCGTCAACTTGCTGCCGGCTGTCCATGCTTTTTAATACATATTCTGTATAAGAAAGTAAATTAGTGTTAACCGACCTATCAGTAAAAAATCCGTGCTGTTGCTGAATGATAAAAGGTTTTACCGACGAAAAGATTACGTTATAAATTATTTTTCCAAAACTTTGTTAAAAATGCAGAGTTTAGAAATAGGTCGATAGTTTTCAACGTTATCTCTATTGCCAGATTTGTATATAGGCACGACATGCGAAGTTGTCCAGATTGCAGGGCAACAGCCTTCACGTAATGATTTATTAAAAAGAATGGCTAAAGGAAGAGATAGGCTTGAAGCACATTGCTTTATAAAAAGCGCGGGGATGCCATCGGGTCCTGCGCCTTTGTTCGCATCGAGAGCTATTAAAATTTTAAAAACAGTTTTATCAGAAATTGTAATATTAGAAATAGATAAATTGGTAACCATTTTATAGAACGTTTCACGATTATCAACATGTTTTTCACTAGAAAATACAGACTGAAAATATGTGGAAAATAAATTACAGATTCCAGGACCATCGGAGGTCGTAGTACCTGCATATTGCAAATTTGAAGGAATTTCAGCACAGAGCTTTTTATTAGATACAAATGACCAAAATTTTTTAGGATTTTCCCGAATATTATTTTGCACATCTAACAAGTACTGTTTGTGACTTAAGCTAATTAAATTTCGCACACGCTTTCTAAGCAAGCTAAATATATTATAGTAGTGCAAGGTTTTGTATCTTTTAAATTTCCTGTGTGCTGATTGTTTTTCCCGAAGCAGTCTTATAATTGCAGGCGTGAACCAAACAGGGTACTGTCGACTTCCAATATTTTTAGATGGGACGTGCTGAGTAATAATGCTATTAATAATAAAGTAGAATTTAGTAACACTCTGGTCAGTATTTAGATTACGAAATATTTTGTACCAGTCTATCGACGATAGTTTTTCATTTATAATTGTGTAATTGGCCCTTTTAAAAATAAACATTTTTCTAGGTGCTTTACAAATTGCAGTAGAGGCGCTACAGTTTAAATACATTTCTAATGGCATGTGGTGATTATCTATTTTGACGAGGGGCTTATCACACTTGTCCAACTTTACGTTGTCGTTGTTAGATAGTACAAGATCGAGCAATCTGTTGTTCCCATTTAATACATGATTAAATTGCATAAGATTGCAAAAAGATAAACAATCAACAAGTTCTTTGGCGCTAATATCATATGAATGTTTAGGAATTAAATAATCCAAATTATTTTGGCGCTCCCAAGCCAGATTTGGGAGATTAAAATCACCACAAATAAGAATCATATCACCATCTGGCAAGGAATTTGCTATAATCTGTAAATTATTAACATATGTAATAAATGCAAGACGATCAGTAGGAGGAAGATAAACACAGCACACATGTAACTTTCGCATTTTTGAAGAGCTGGTTGTAGATATTGATACCCACAAATCCTCGGCATTGGTGCACCACATGGGTTTTTCAATACACGATAGGTGTTTGCGTACTGCAATCAGGACTCCACTTCCATCAAGTTTGTGCGAAGTTGCCACCGAACGATCCCTTCTGTACACTGCGTAATCGCCACACATCACTTCGTGATTGTAAACGGAGTTATTTAAATTAGTTTCTGTGAAACAGATTACATCAAAGCTACACTTTATGGAACTTAGATATGTTTCATTGGTTTTTGTTCGTAGACCACGAACGTTTTGGTAATAAACTGAAATGTCCGTCACCATAATTATAAAACAAAATAATAATTAATGTAACCACAGTACACATAGCCGATTACGAGTGGATGACCTACAGCTTTAGGAGATCGTTGTCCGAGTTAATTACTTTTATTGGGGATGTATCGTCCTTCCGCATAAATATTCGGCAGTTTTTCACCCACACGTACTTGACATTTTGGTTTTTAGCCACCTCCCTGGTTTTCTTATACAATAATTTGTTGGCAGGGGATAAATGGTCACTGACGTAGATAGTTTGCGGTGAACCTTCCATTTTTAGATCCGCAGTGGATAAGCCTTTACGGTTCTTAAAGCAAGCTAAAAATTCGTCTTTTTTGCTGCGGGAAACTAGCTTTATTACAATATTACGGGGCCGATTTGATGAATTAGAAATCGCCGGTACACGGTGGCCAATATCGATGTCACTTTTAGTTATAGAGCAACCAGTTAGTTTGCCAATTTCGGATAGTATATCGTACACGTTTTCATTTGGTTTTTCAGGCAAATTTTGTATCTCTAAATTAATCATTCGTGAATATTGCTCTAGAGCTGCTAATCTTTTGTTAAGATCGACAACTTCTTCTTTTAAGGCGGCATTTTCTTTTTGGAGAACGTCGATTTTCTTTAGTTGAGACTCAAAATTTTTTAGACTGCGATCAAATTCCGTAACCTTATCACTGCAAAAGGTTACGGATCGAAGAATTTCGTCCTGGGTTTTGCTAACGTGAGACATAATATCACTTTTCACACCTTGCAAGAGCTGTTGTAGATATGTAGCATTTGGTACCTCAAGGCAGGGATCTTTTTGCACCACTTGGCCGTTTTCTTCGTAATCTTCTTCGACGAGCAAAGAATTATTTCCGCGACAAGTGACGCACTTCCAAGATGCTCCCGATGATTCTAAAGTATTCAGTTGGGTAATGGATAAGCCGACGCATTTTAGGTGATAGAGCTGTTGACAATTCCCATAGCACTTGACACCTGGTGATTTTTTTGTCACTGGCATGGTGCAAATAGTACACGACCCCATTATCAACCCAATGATGGTTTGTTGTGATTGTTTGGAATAATAAAATTAGGAATTTGCACTAGTACAATTAACAAAACTTAACTGCTTTTGCACAACGATGCTTACAGCCCGAGAGGCACAGGTTAACAGATGAAAGATATTGAATTTATACATTAATATGTAAGCGCGAAGGCAGGACACGAAATGCTATTGGCACCTCCAGCTTGAATTGCTGTCACTAGCTGGGGCCCGGGATATCGCCGTTCACGAGTCCAATAACGCAGCGTACAAGAAACTCGCTCACTCGCGTGTTAACTCTGCCCCACGCGTGACTGAAGACTAGCTTTACGAACTTGTATCGTAAATTACTATTAATACTAGGAACAAAATGTGTTACATAGCAACATACACTTTTTGTATCAGTAAGAGAAACATCAACTTCAATGACAGATTTTGGTATTAAAAGTAACGATTTTTAAAACGGCTGCGGAAGAACATAATAATGAATCATGTGGTATAACTTTAGGTGCCGAATTTGTTATTACCCTACTGCCTTTCTCTAGAAGCCTCTTTTTAGCCCTACTGTGCCTGCTTGGTTCTCCAGATGTGGCTGTCATACTAGATCAGCGGTTCCCAAACTGGGGGTCGCGGGCCGTTCGGAAAGGGGTCGCGAGATGTATACAAATAATGGTGAACTATGTACTTAAACTTAGACGGCCATCGGGAGTTTTAAATTAAATAACTTTGTACATTTACAAAATATCAATATATTTTACAGATTTTATCAAAACAAAACAGAATCATTTAATAATTTTGATATGTAATTGTTAATACATTTCTAAGTAAAAAAGACTTCTTTAGTGAGAAACATGGGCCTGTTTTTTGTCAACAAGTTTCTTAAAATTTGGCTTAGTTTTAGATACACAGACAATAAGGTCGTCTTCTACGTCCAGTCGATTTCTTGCCTTGGTTTTAATGTTGACCAATGTAGAAAATCCGAGTTCGCAGAGGTAGGATGTTGCAAAGGGCATGATGATTCTCAGAGCCACTGATGTTAAGCTTGGATACTCAGCTCTTCTTTGTAGCCACAACTTGTCAACATCTTGGGTGCTGAAGGACAGTTGCAAAGTCTTGTCACAGGATAGCTCGATGAGTTTGTCATGAATCAGTGGGTTTAAGTCTGCCTCGTTCACAGCCTGCTCGTTGAAG
This sequence comes from Agriotes lineatus, assembly GCA_940337035.1. Classification (NCBI taxonomy): domain Eukaryota; kingdom Metazoa; phylum Arthropoda; class Insecta; order Coleoptera; family Elateridae; genus Agriotes; species Agriotes lineatus. The sequence continues at coordinate 79,829 of CALNHX010002929.1, read as the reverse complement.
GGGTTAAGCACCCAGTTCCAACCGGTGTGTTGATCCTCGGGAATGTAGCTAAGGATCTGCTCTTGTAGACCTTGCAAGTGAGTAGTAACCAGTTTGGACAGATTGTCAATGTCGGGATAATATTCATCGCTTCGATTAAGGGATGTGATAAGCTCATTTGTCAGTTCAAAGTTTTCAAATATATTCTTCTCAACCCTGGTTGACCAAGTGGCTAATTCCTTAAAAACGAATTGACTTTGTCTTGTGCAAAAAGTATGGTTTTGTCTCTTCCCTGCAAGGAAACGTTGAGATCGTTCAGATGATGAAATATGTCCGCTAAATAAGCAAGTTTTAACAGCCATTCATTGTCACTCAAAAAACCGGCAAGGTCTTTGTTTGCAACTTGAAAAAATGTCTTAAGCTCAGAGCGCAAAGCGAACACTCGAGAAAACACCTTCCCTCGTGACAGCCACCTTGCCTCTGTGTGAAGCAAGAGGCATTTGTACTGTGCCTCCATTTCTTCGCATAACTGTGATAACAGTCGACACTGTAATGGCCGGCTTTTTACAAAATTAACCAACTTAACAGTTTCGTTCAACACTGTTTTTAGCTCAGTGGGCATGATCTTGGTAGCTAATGCCTGGCGATGCAGAAAACAATGAACCCAAGTGGCATTAGGCATGACATTTTTCATCCGTCTCACGAAACCGCTGTCTTTCCCAGTCATTGCTTTGGCACCATCACTGCAGATTGAAATACACTTTTGAAAGTCAATTTGAAGCGAATCGGTGGCAGACATGAACATTTTAAACATTTCTTCACCTGTTGCGTGGTCAGTCAAAGGTTTGCAAAATAAAATGTCTTCTTCCACATTACCGTCACCCTCAAACGAACAAAGCACATAAACTGCGCCAAACTCGACACGTCCGTAGACTCGTCAACTTAAATGGAAAAGTACTCACTTTTCTGCAACTTTGTTTTCAACTGATCCTTTATGTCTTGAGCCATCTCGGTAATGCGCCTCCCCACCGAGTTGTTCGACAGAGGGATGGTGGAAAGCTTCTTAGCTGCATCATAGTTGAAGCCATATCCTGAGCAGCAGGTAGAATGAGCTCTTCAACAATCGTGTGTGGTTTACCTTTCTTTGCTATTCGTAAAGCCACTTGATACGATGCTAGCAAAGCACTTTTGCTCATATTATTTCCACTTAACTGAACTACTGAATTTTTCTGGTAATCTAAAACAGTTAACTTACGTTCAAAAAAATCTGCTGGCTTATCTTTAAAACTGGGATGTTCACTTTCTAAATGGCGAATCATCTTGGAAGGTTTCATACTCTCGGCCGATAACAACTCGCTGCAAATAACACACTGTGGCCGATTTCGGAGCACCGTAAATCCGTACTTAATATAACTGTCACTATACTTTCTCACCTTTACCCTCTTCTGTTCATGATCATCATGTGAAGTCGAAGGCCCTGCACGCTTAACAAACTTATCCATAGTTAGAACAAAATCAAACAATACGCGAGCGAACAAAACACAAGACACGTACGTGCTCGAGTCACTGCTCAACTCGAACTGGACTGGATTCTCCCCACCCCACCCCTCCGCCCCGCCCCTCGCTGTTCCCCACGATGCACGTTATTTTTAGGGGGTCACGGCTAAAACGTATGGGCTAAAATGGGTCGCGGAAAGAAAAAGTTTGGGAACCGCTGTACTAGATACATAGCCAAGTTTTTGTGTTGGTACGTAGTCTGGATTAATTAAATCACCAGATTAATTCCAATTTGAAGCATTATATGAATGTGTAGATTATTTCATGAATACAGTAAACATAAAATATCGCATAAACATATTTAATGCATGCATAAATTTAAACACATTGAAACGTAGTTATTATAAACATTTCCTCCTTTTTCGTGATTTCTCGTGGCATTCTGATGTTCTTCTATCATTATATTAACGATGTTATGGTGAATTTCTTCATCAAGTTGGAGGTACGGTTTAACTGAAGGAGTATTTCCCTGCCCAGATATCTAGACAAGATGTTCTTCTCCAATGCCAGCTTTGACTAGGTGAGACACTGTGGAAGCTGTATTAAAACGATTTGGTACTTTTCCGTGAGCTGTATCTAATCCATAAAGAGTGGCGCTTTGTTTGGTACATTTTGCAATTTTATTTATGTCAACGGGACGTTTTTAAACCATCCGACACTATTTCTTATTTGCCAAAATGGATTGACGGTTAAAAAAAATTTATCGATTTTTATGTTTGCATTTAGATAAATGATATTTATATAACCTAACAGGACACCTACTTTCACTATTGCTATTTTGAATGAACCATTTATCTCCTCGACTTTTAGGGGCACTTCCTTGGATAATTTTTGGGAGAATTGGATTGTATATAATGCGCTTATTTTCTTCCTAAACTTGTTGAAGGGGACAACGTGCTGCTTCACTTCCTCTCCAGGTCAATTCCAAAGAATCAACCAAAAAGAACATGTTTGTAACCCCTCGGGAGTTTCTTCGTTCCATACATTAATCATGGCTTCATATTCCCTGCTTTGCAGTGCCTTTGCGCTGGCTATCTTTTTTTCTGGTAGAGCTTCAACTATTCGTCGCTTAGCGTTTCTTGCATCACCGGCGGATTATTTAAAAATGATGCCCGAAAATGGATCAATTTCTCTGCCGAATTCGTTCAGGTACTTTTCTTGTAGAATTTTTCTGCGATATTCCACATCGTTTTCACAACATTATCTTTGTAGTCCTGTCCATCACCTTTTTTTCAGATTTTCAGTCTTTTAAAATTGAGGTAAGTTTTACAGTCGAAGTCATTTTGTCTAAAACGTAATGGTTTTCTTCACAAAAGAGGGTAAACTGTTTCGACACGAAACGCTTCATCTTCGCGGTATTTACTGATTAACTTTCTTTTCTCGCTATATCTATATTTTCACCAAATGGATTCATTTTTGTGCAATAAACACATACAAGAATTACAAAATGTTTGACGTTTATTAACTTTGTGTTTTTAAGTTAATTTAAAGATGTGAATTAAATCACAAGTTATTACACTAGAGGTCATTGTTATCGGGGTATACTTAAGGTCACTGTATCAATAAGGTACCGTGTTACGGTATTAAAACAACTTTACGACACCCACCCAAGGTGAGCATCGCACCACGGAATCAGTCCTGGAAAACTGACACACTTGCCCTGAGATTTGCTAAAAACAGACTAAAGGCCACGGCTGGAACGTTCAGGGAGTCGGGTGTGAGTCACACGATACGTTCTGGGCAAGCGTGTTGAGGCATATATAGGGTACATCAAAATTATAAGGGCGCCACCAAACCTGACTTTAAATGGGCTCGGGTAACCGGACTTGGACGGTTAGACGAGGCAACAAATACGCTAGTTACTACTTGATAAGGGTACTCGAAAAGTATCGAACTCGGATGACAGAATCGATAATTTGAGGTTTGAATCGTTAGTTCGGGTTTGTGCTGCCACTGCGGGGGCGGCTGCTCCACTTACCTGCACACTCCACTACTCAGAGGTCGTCGTACATCTAATCGTGACACTAGCTGTTTATTCTGAAAAAGTAAAGCATGCAGGGGTTGTACACAGTAATAAGCCCCGCGCTTGCACAATTGTCTATTGAATGACGTTATACAGGATCAGGCAACGAATGGGTCACCATACTAAACCTAGGGCTTAACGTAAACCCCAGCTGGAGGTAATCGCACTATAACTAAAGCGTACAAATGTTACACACAAAAACAATATCCAAATAGAATATTCCAAGAAAGCGTTCGAAACGCCTACAATTAGCAACGCAGCGAAAGTCAATGTTAGCACAGTTACAAACCAAGAATGTACTACATCGCTTACACGGCACCTTCGCGTAAAAGGGGTCACTAAGTTACATAATCTCTTTAAATGGTACCTGGTATTTATTCTGGACTTCTCCTGAGCAGTACGGGCGGCAGTCAGCAGCACCTGCATTTGCAAGCACATCTCCTTGGGCAAAGATTCCGCCGGATAATGGCGTAATATTTCAATGTAGTCACTCACATGGGATCGGTGTGACAGAAACGTATGGGCATTATTCACGTCCTGCAGCGAGTCCCCAACAACTTGTAGGAATGAAAGAACCACTTCTTTTCACGACATGGCCGGACGTAGCCCCCAACAACAACGCCAAGGAAAACGCGCTCACAAAACGACACGTGCGTCACACACAAGAGCTTCCTGCCGACCTCCTTGATCAACGGCCTGAGCTGAACTGCCAAGCAAGAAGCGTTACGACGCCGGAAGTGGCGTGAGCCAAAACGGCGTTACCACGTGACTCGACAGCCAATGGCGATTCGCCCAATAAAACAAATACGTCCGGTGACAAAGAGAGCGCGAGGCCTCGCAGGCACACGCGTTCAAAAGGGTGTTCCAGAAGATCCAAGCGCGTCTACATACAGGGTAATCGGAAACGAATGAGCACGGAATGAGCTTGCGTTTGTGACTAAAAAGTTAAAAATAGGTTTTCGATATAACTAAACGGCCCTAAAGGCATGAAATGCAATTCAAATTACTGCCGACGGCAAAATGGCTTAACAACCGCCATTAGTGATTTTTTTTTATATCTATCCTTGTCGCACAATTTTCTCCAACTGGGGATAAAAACACACAACCTAACAGATTCCTCACTTTACAAGTGCCATTACACCAAAAAGAAAATCCCCAAAAAGTAGTGTCTTTCCTATTGCACTTGGGAAATTTGTATTTGTTATCCTTATCTCACAATTTTCTCACATTCTCACGTGAGGAATGGAATGGCGGTATCTTATTGATATAGTGACCTTAGGTACATATGTCACATATTTGTGATCCAAAATTGTGTCACTTTAATGTAATTTAGCCATTAGCGGAACTAGAAGGAATTCAAGGGGTAGGATTACTCCTTATATTTTATTGAGAATGCAAAACATTGAGTAATAATTGAAAATTAAGCAGCAATACAAATAAAACATTTTTAATGTGTGTAACATTTAATCATTATTTTACATGCACATAAATTTAATTGTGGGTTTTAAAATTATTGTCTAAAATTTCTCGCATTGCATGACTCTTACTAGCCCATTTTATTTTTTGTTGTTTTCTTATTGTGCCTTTAAAGAGCCAGTATACATTTTTAAACGGTATACTATAAATTTGATTGTAAATTTTGCTTTTACATTACAACACACTGGAAATTTAATTAATTGATAAATTGGATCGGAATTATTAGCATCTTTTATAATTCTCACAAAATTGTCTTTACAGTTAGTTTTCAGATATTTCTTTAAATTTTGGAAAATTTGTTCAAGTAAAATCACAATTTGAAATATATTATCAGTTGCATAAAAAAGACAGCCAAGTTTATATTCTTTCAGAGTAACAAATTTTGTATAAGGACGATGTATTGTTATTCTTTTTGATCCTAAAATGGAAAAACAATTCTTACAAATATTTGCTTCCTCATACTTCTCACTACATACCCAGCGCAATTATACAAAATATTTTGTTCTCTTAAAGAAAGTTCTTTTTTACAAGTGTTCCAGTCTGGAGGTAAAAGTAAACGTTCCTTCATTTCGTTATTACTATTAGGCGTTTCTTTGCTGTTTGTTTTAATGATATTTAAAAAACCTGACAATGGTGTTCTATCATCGTCTTGATAATTTTTGCTTGTAGGCATATTTAAATACTGTGCAACAGATAATTTCAAATTTTGTTTAAACTGAATTGCTGTAGGAAGTGGGTGTCTCGCCCTCATTTGTGAAAATAAATTTTCCAAGCAATCTTGTGAAAATCTAGATGTTAATAAAAAATTATATTTTTTTTTTCGTTTAAAAAGACATTTTGGAGGTCTAGAATCGATGTTGTAGTCAATATAACGCCAGTCTGAATGGGTTTCCATACTGGTTTTCCATTTTTATTTGAACCCACTTTCAAACTTCCGAATAAATCAATAATTTCTTGAAGAAATTCCAAAGTGTTCTTATAGATAGTTGGATTCAATTTACTCAATGCCTGTACCGCCGATCTTGAACTAATTAGGCCGAACCATTTGAAAACCATATCGATAAAAAAGCTGTAGTTAATGAAAACTTATCTTCGTTCGTTTCTGCATCGAACCGCATACCACAACTAACGTTGCAATTTAATACGTGTAGTGAATTAGAAACCTTCATTTTGTTAAAATGTCCGGGATTCAGAAGATCCACATTCAATTTTGGTGCAAACTTCAAGTCCAAAGCTCTTTCTTCGTTACAAAATTTCTTTATATATTGAAGTTTCACTAAATTGCTGGGTAAATTATATTTTTCCCGCTGCTGATTATGTAAGTCAGTGATACAGCCATAGTAACAAAACGTGTATGTCGGTGATTATATTTGTTTGCTGCTTTCCCTTGACAACGGAACTTAATGTGTTTATGTGACATGTGACACTCACAGGTAACACGACTCACGAAAATTAATCCGGGTGACAGGTGACAAACCAAACGATTTTTTCAAAAATCTAGGAAAATTTCGATAAGCAGCGGGAAAAATATAATAAGATAACTCAGAATGTATCGCCTATTAACATTTTCGGCAGGCAACAAGCCGCGGCTGCGGCTTGGCTTGTACTTGCGTACCTCAAATGTTAATAGGCCCTTACACTCCTTGTTACTTAAATAGCTATTTCTACAAAGTGATCCGATAACTCAATAATTTTGTTTTGAACTAAACATTGTTTAATATTTTTCAATAAATGGGGTCCGTCTGCTAAAAAATAAATCTTCTCTCCATTACAGAGATTTATTGTAAAATTCACTGTTTTGCAATATTTCCCAGCCATCACGCCAAACTTCTTCCACATGGCTTGATTTGCTGAGCCCATATCAGAAGTAACTGAATGAACATTCAAACCTATTGCCGTTATCTGTCTAAATATGTTTATGAGTATATCTGCTATGGTAGTTCCATTGGTGCTATCCGCTGTGAAATAATACGCTGCTACTTGTTTCCACCTGCTGGTAATTCCGCCCAACATAATCACCAATGCTTTGGTGGCTATTCCTTCCTGCTCAGGTAGGGTAATACTTCCAACATACCTTTGGGTTGAAACACAATAATCTAGTCCACTTTTGATATCCATTTCATCCAGGGTAATCATACAGTCTTTTTCTAAATCAGAGCTAAGTGTGTCCACTTTAATTTTCATAAATTGAATAACTTCTTCTAAAACGCCAGATTCAAATTGAAGGTTTTGTAGATGTAGATTTAATGTTCGAATACGTGGAAATGGTAACCCAAGTTTTTTTAATGTATTGTACCCAGTTGTTTCACAGTCAAACTAAGTTGTAAAGATTTAGTTATAGTTTCATCCGAGCACTTTACAATTTTTTTTCCTATCATTGCTTGAAATTGTTCTTCCATAAAAATATTTTCAAATCTTTGTTTAAGTCGCTTGTTTTCTAGTTTTTGTTCAAATAATTGACGACTCAATTTCTTATTATTTACTCGAAGGTTTGCAACTTGTTTTTTAAAATTTTGATATTTCTTCTCCAAATTTATTTCTTTAGAAAACTGGTTATTTGATGATTGTGGCGGTAACAGTGATGATGGCGAAACATGTGCTTTGCTAGATGTCAAAGGACAAGGTATTGCATCCTTTTTTAATTGTTTCCCATAGATTTCCCACTACTCTTCTGTAAAGTGATTCTGACATATTCTTCCTCTACTTATTCCCGTCTTCTGTATCCATATCGCGCGTTTAAAAGTATCTTTAGGAACAGCTTTAAATATCACTCCATTTTCTTTTGACAACGCTAATTAAATGAATTTCAATACTTCAGTGTCATTCTGACATTCGTTGGCGTATCAATTACTTAACGATGTGAACGTGATCCACCAATCAAAATGTATTCCCTCGTTTTCTCTACTCTTACTATTTATACAGATACACTAGGTATATTACATAAGAGCAAGAATGAAAGCGGAGGCAACTGTGCTCGACACCATTGAAGCTAGGCAACTATTATGGTATGGCCACATGATGAGAATGGGTCCTGAGAGGTGGCCTAGACGAATTTGGAAATGGGTTCCAAGAGGAAGAAGAAGAAGAGGACGACCACCTAGACAGTGGAAACATGGGATACTAGAAGCTATGGACAGGCGTAATTTACAACCAAACGATTGGCAAAACCGACCACAATGGCGTGTAGGATGCGAGAACCGGCAAAATTAATGCTGGAAAAAGCTCGCTTATACAGGGTGTCTCAAAAAGAATGGGACACCGATTAGCCATAGATTCCTTACGTCATAATAAATTGATTAAACCTAATATACCTTAGTACAAAGTCCCTTCAGTAAGAAGTTATAGGGCCTTGAAGTTCAATTTTTTATTTTTATTTTTTTGTTAATTTCCACAAATGTAGAGATATCGATTTGAATTTTGGTATACATACTTACTATTATATACTACACTAATAGGAAAAATTTCATAAAGTAGACTTGACTGTAAAGGGCACTTTACCTAACTTTCAAAACTTTTTTTAGCTCTAACTTCGTTATCTGTAGCATTTTTTCAAATTTTAGGTTACTGTCTGAAAGAGAATTAAAAAGCACTAAAATAATGTACTCCTAGTTCTTAAGCCTAAAAGCAACCGTTTACCGTAAAATTCCCATCAAAGGTTTTTGGTTGTCAAAGATGTGCAATTATCAAGTAGCCATGATCACAAAAACAATGGGTAATGATTGTAATCTAGTAAACAACTACAAGAAATCAATTAATGACGTTGGTGACATCAGGTTTTTGTCTTTTGTGCTTACGAAAATGCTGCGACATAACGAACCTTTCAGCATTGGAGAATTTGTTATGTAGCGGCATTTTCTTAAACATAAGAGAACAAATTCGTATGTCACTAATATCATTAATTGATTTATCACAACTTTTTTACTAGATGACCATTGTTTTTGTGATCATGCCTACTTGATAATTACATGTTAGTGACAACCAAAAACCTTTGAAAGGTATTTTAAGGTAAACGGTTGCTCGTACGCCTATAAAGTAAGACTACATTATTTTTGTGTATTTTAATTTTCTTTCAGATAATAACCTAAAATTTTAAAAAAGGTTACAGATAACGAAGTTAGAGCTAAAAAAAGTTTTGAAAGTTAGGTAAAGTGCCCTTTACACTCAAGTCTAGTTTATGAAATTTTTTCTATTAGTGCAATATATAATAGTAAGTATGTATACCAAAATTCAAATTGATATCTCTACATTTCTGGAAATTAACAAAAAAATAAATAAAAAATTGAACTTCAAGGCTTGATAACTTCTTACTGAAGAGACTTTGTACTAAGGTATATTAGGTTTAATCGATTTATTATGACGTAAGGAATTTATGGCTAATCGGTGTCCCATTCTTTTTGAGACACCCTGTATATATATATATATATATTAAAGGTAAACATTTCAGGGTGTCATACCGCTTAATAAATTTGAAGATTTCTTCAACTGGTTGAAGAACATCTTGAATGGCGTTTGGGGTTGGACGACGTTTCGACGAAATCACATTCGTCATTTTCAAGTCCTTGTAGTCCGGGTTTGGCTTCTAGTTATGCGGCAACACGACGGACTGTCAACTTGATGCACAGCTGACTGAATAGGTTGTTTATCAATTACTGTGGCAACTAGCATCGAGGGAGCTGTACTGCTAGGACGGATGGCTGGTGTTCGCAGAGAATGGCCGGCCGTTGCTTGTAGTAACGTTGGTAACCACGATGCAGGTAATCGGCTTGTGTCGTCGCGGGTGTTCATACAATTCGGACGTTTCACGATTTCGATGGCTTCTCGTATGATGCATGCGTCTTTGTGTTCGACGCTGGCAATGCTCTTGGTGTTGTCGAAATCAATCTTGTGCGAAGTATCCCATATATGATGCACTAGCGATGAAGTGTGTTCCATCTTCTTAACATAATTCTGATGTTCCTCCTTGCGTGCCTTTATTCTCCGGTTGGTGTGGCCTATGTAGCTGCTATCGCAATCCCGACACGGTATCTCGTAGACTCCTTGGTTTTCCAAAGGGATGTACTCTTTAGGATTCCTCAGTATGGACTGGATTTTTCTATCCGTGGTAAAGGTTGTCCTGATGTTACATTTTCTAAGGATTCTTCCGATTTTCTCTGTCGTGCCTCGGATGTAAGGCAGGTACGCCGTGCCACAAGGTCTCTCCTCTTCTGCGTCTTGCGTTTTGGTCTTCGGTGGTCGGAACGCTTTCCTAATCGCTGCTCTGCCATAACCATTTTGTTCGAATACTCGAGCAAGGGTTGCTAATTCTTGTCTTGTATTCTCCTTGTCGGCTATCCTTCTTGATCTACAAACCAGTGTTGTCAGGACTGATTGTAGTTGAGCAGGGTGGTGGTGTGAATTAGCATTTAGGTAGCGATTGGTGTGCGTGGTCTTCCTATAAACCGTGTGCCCCAATTTTCCATTCTTCTTGGTGATGAGAACGTCTAGGAATGGAAGGTGGTTGTTCTTCTCCAATTCCATCGTAAACTGGATCTTATTATGGATGCTATTGAGATGGGTAAGGAAATCAGCAAGTCGATTCTTACCATGACCCCATATGGCAAAGACATCATCGACTAAAGGTTTCAACTACGCCATAGCTCCAAAACGTATTCCAGTGGAATCTATCATCTGCGGAGTAGAAACTGCGATTTCGAGACTGGATAAGAATACCGCCGATCTCATCCGACAAGATACCTCTCGAATCTTACGATTGGCTAAACCACCCAAATCGAATCTATCCCGTGATGAATCTTTGGCACTCAAGAATCTTCGTCAGAACAACAACATCATTATTCTTCCTGCAGACAAAGGAAATGTCACCGTTATCATGAACAACGATGACTACCACTCTAAAATGATTTCTTTACTGCAGGACAGTGCTTACAAATGTATCTCCACAGATCCAACAACGTATTTGGAGAAGACCACCAAGTCGAAGATAAAGGAGAGTAACATAGAAACTGAAGTGCAAAATCAACTTATACCTAGAGAAAAGTCGTCTAAATGTCCCAAGATATACGGTCTCCCAAAAATTCATAAGGATGGAACACCGCTTAGGCCTATCGTTAGTTCCATAGGATCACCTGTCCAACGACTTGCAGCGTTCGTAGCTAAACATCTGCAGCCGCATGTGGCAGATGCGGCTTCATACGTTATGAATTCTACCCACTTCATCGAGATGCTGCAAAAGGAGAAAATTACACCGACCGATATCCTCGTGAGCTTTGACGTCGTCTCTCTGTTTACTAAAGTGCCAGTTGCCGAAGCTCTAAACGTCATTAAACAGAAGTATGATCCACCTCAACACATCATCAAACTTGCCGATCATTGTCTCCAGAATACATATTTCATCTATAATGGTCAACGCTACAAGCAAGTAGAAGGAGCGCCGATGGGTTCACCTTTGTCTCCCGTCATTGCGAATCTCTTCATGGAGGACTTCGAATCGAAAGCACTGGACAGCACCATTTACAAACCGAAACTTTGGCTTCGGTATGTCGATGATGTCTTTGCCATATGGGGTCATGGTAAGAATCGACTTGCTGATTTCCTTACCCATCTCAATAGCATCCATAATAAGATCCAGTTTACGATGGAATTGGAGAAGAACAACCACCTTCCATTCCTAGACGTTCTCATCACCAAGAAGAATGGAAAATTGGGGCACACGGTTTATAGGAAGACCACGCACACCAATCGCTACCTAAATGCTAATTCACACCACCACCCTGCTCAACTACAATCAGTCCTGACAACACTGGTTTGTAGATCAAGAAGGATAGCCGACAAGGAGAATACAAGACAAGAATTAGCAACCCTTGCTCGAGTATTCGAACAAAATGGTTATGGCAGAGCAGCGATTAGGAAAGCGTTCCGACCACCGAAGACCAAAACGCAAGACGCAGAAGAGGAGAGACCTTGTGGCACGGCGTACCTGCCTTACATCCGAGGCACGACAGAGAAAATCGGAAGAATCCTTAGAAAATGTAACATCAGGACAACCTTTACCACGGATAGAAAAATCCAGTCCATACTGAGGAATCCTAAAGAGTACATCCCTTTGGAAAACCAAGGAGTCTACGAGATACCGTGTCGGGATTGCGATAGCAGCTACATAGGCCACACCAACCGGAGAATAAAGGCACGCAAGGAGGAACATCAGAATTATGTTAAGAAGATGGAACACACTTCATCGCTAGTGCATCATATATGGGATACTTCGCACAAGATTGATTTCGACAACACCAAGAGCATTGCCAGCGTCGAACACAAAGACGCATGCATCATACGAGAAGCCATCGAAATCGTGAAACGTCCGAATTGTATGAACACCCGCGACGACACAAGCCGATTACCTGCATCGTGGTTACCAACGTTACTACAAGCAACGGCCGGCCATTCTCTGCGAACACCAGCCATCCGTCCTAGCAGTACAGCTCCCTCGATGCTAGTTGCCACAGTAATTGATAAACAACCTATTCAGTCAGCCACAGAACATACCCAAAGGAAGAAGTGACAAGGCAACTTTTGAAAGTTGTTGATAAAAGCGCCCTCTGATATTGGTGCGCTACACCAAGTGGTAGCGCGCGCTTTTTAAAATTATTCAAAACTTTATTTTGATGAAATTATTTCATCAATATTTAATTAAACTAATTTTATGTAAACTACCTGAGAAATATTAATAAAATATATACAATACAACAATTCGTATGGAGGTTTACTAAAAATTAGTTTAACATTGCTTCTTGGTGAAGATTTATTAGCCCGAAAAATGTTAAATGGCAAATAAGACAAGTGCATATATTTTAAATTATACCTATGTATTTTGTGTATTTGTTTTATGTTCGTGTTTTCTGTTGGACAGAGAAATAAAAATGGTGGCTTTTGATGGTCACTTTATTCTAATAACACAATGATTTTTGTACAGCTTAACTAAACTTACGTACTATTTAGACTGAAACAGCGAACTGAGGCGATACGTTGGTCTATGCCACTTACAGAACTGGCAGGGTTCTTCACAATTTGTTTAGTTTATATACCTTAAATTTAGGCTAAAGAATGCATTACATAGTGCTTATTTTCATAATTTACTTCATACAAAAATATAATTATAAAACGTATGGTGGAAAAATTACAAATTGCCTTTATAAACTGCTTTAATTGTATTGCTGATTAATGCGTTTCAGCAAGCTTTACTTAGTTACCTAAGTGTATTAAGAATGGTGGTGCACCCCATTACTCGATTCCTTAATTCGGCTTAAGCAACTGCATTAATACCACGTATCATGAACACTAATGCATGATCAGCTATGTTTGGTGTTTTTGAATCATTACCAAAATCTTCTAAACCCTCAACAGATCTACTCTTGATACTCACGCTTATATTCGCCTGAAGAAAAACTTCATCAAATAAAAGTGTGTAGTATCTTTCCATTGGTTTCATCAATGCAGATACATGTGACAAATAAGAAAAAACTGTATCAACAATACCAGCCGTCACCAAAATACCGCTTAAAGTCCTCTGCAAGGTTCTTGGAGATGGCAATTTGAATATTCTTTGCAATAATCTATAACATTTTGGTGAAGACTTGTAGATAGCCAATGATAAAGCTTTTTCCCGTTTGTTCCATTTAATAGATTTTGGAGGACCACTATGCTTTAATTGAGCTTTTATAAAGATTTCGGCTGCTGGCGATAAACTGTTTAATATGTTTAAGTTTTCGTTTTCTAGTATCTTCTTGTTATCACCCTTCATAAGTTTCTTTGTTAAACTGAAGAGGTCTTTTTTAGATTTTGATGCCCTTTTCAACCTTCTCACAACCCGCTTACATTTAGTTAACTCTTGATAAAGTGCTTTCTTTCTTGGGGACATGGCGCTTGCTTTAGGAATTCCTATTCATCTTAAGGTTGTAGGATGCTCTAGAAAAACCAAATATTTATATCTATTATTTCGTCTATTTACATTGAGCTGTTCTTGTAGAGGGTTAGTAAAGGTTTTACTTCTATAGAAACATAACTCAGATGACCTATTCGTTAAATATAATACAGTAAAACCAGTGTAAATTAGTTGGTCAACTTGGAGACGTGATCAAGTTATAGAAATTGCATATATCTATGATAATTTTACCTATTTTTCTAGATGGTTGTGACCCACTTGCCACAGCACTATCGGTACTTAGGCTCCTACGTTCTGGCGTTTGATACAGTTTCATTATTTGTTGATTTTCAGTTTCTGAGTAAAATAAAAAAATATTAAAACCCAAGATTTTCACTTGAATCACTTACCTAATACGTCTTCTTTTCCTGATGCAGAACTATTTTTTTCGAACAGTGTTGGAACAGCTCCCCTATTTAATTTCTTACGATCTGGTGTTTGGTATTGTTCCATTTCAAAGTGTTTACCACAAACTTGATAAATATACCTTAACTTTTGGTAGGGTATATTCATTATGGTGGAATTGTTTACATTTTTCAACCAGGCCTCTAACAGTTCTGGGTTTCGTGGAAATGTATGAAATATTTCGTTAGGATGTGATTCAGCACTTCTACAATTCTGAACGGCACAGCGTTTTTTGTGCCCCCCGACCATTTTCTCTATAAACATAATTATTAATACTTAAAGATACAGACTATTTAAGAAAAATATATAAAATTATATATACATATATTAGGTTCTTACCTTTATTAAAAAATTCACAAAATCCAATTACTAACACCTAAATCAACTTAAAATGAATAATTTGCAAAGTCCAGTAACTATAACACTAAAGTCAACTTAAAATAAAAATGTGGCTGTTCCTCGTCACAAGGTAGTAGAAACGCACATTAAACTTTAGTTTCTGTATCCTAATGTGATACGAGGATGGGCTAAGGAGATGAATAAACACAAATTGTGACAATTTACTGCAAAATTATGACAATTAATTGTACAAACTTGTCAATTCTGTACTTGTCAATTCAAATTGAAATCATAGGCGGCAAGTAACAGCGCCTCTATCTTTGGTGCGCGGTACTAAAACAAGGTTTGGATATTTGAAAGTATAACTGACGAGGGCCTGCAGTCAGCTGTGCATCAAGTTGACAGTCCGTCGTGTTGCCGCATAACTAGAAGCCAAACCCGGACTACAAGGACTTGAAAATGACGAATGTGATTTCGTCGAAACGTCGTCCAACCCCAAACGCCATTCAAGATGTTCTTCAACCAGTTGAAGAAATCTTCAAATTTATTAAGCGGTATGACACCCTGAAATGTTTACCTTTAATACATATCAGCCGCGAAAACCTTCGTAATATTAATATATATATATCTATATATATTGCCGTGATACCCCTTAAATTTACACCCCCCTTTTTTTTAATCGCTAATTACTTAATTGCTTATTAAGCCCTCGCACAAAAGGGGATGCCTAAGTGAAATTTACACCTTACCTGTACTTTTATTTTAGCTTACGAAGCACAGCCTTGGGATACCACAAACAGCTCTTATTTGTTTAGTAAATAATCTGCATGTGACTCAATTTAAAATGCAATACTCAGGGTTATAGAAATTTATACAGATTAATTCTTATTTCGCGGGTTCCTAGGGGTTGATGGTCAAAGAGATGATTGCTTTAATTTAATATTATCCTCAAATCAATCCTTACACTTTTATAACGGCAATAAACCAAAACTTTCGGGCAATTCATGCAGCAGAATAACTGATAGAACATTACCAAATGCGAAATACGGTCCTGGACTCCCTGCTGTGCGCCGGCGCGAATTCAACTTCCTACGGCCGTGGTCGAGATGTCATCAACAGGTGTTGTCGTCAGCGGCTTGGTGATTCTTTGTTTAGGTGTCCTCACTCGTGGTTTGTGCCCCGCAGGATCGTAGACGCTTGTATGCCGAGGTAAGTTGACTTAATTTTTCTCGCGTAGAAACAAACAACACATTCGTTTTATTTTCAACGCTTGTCAAGTA
The DNA here is from genome assembly GCA_940337035.1 of Agriotes lineatus. Classification (NCBI taxonomy): domain Eukaryota; kingdom Metazoa; phylum Arthropoda; class Insecta; order Coleoptera; family Elateridae; genus Agriotes; species Agriotes lineatus. The sequence continues at coordinate 63,796 of CALNHX010002929.1, read as the reverse complement.
ACAACAACGTGATACAAATTTATCGGCTTATGACATAACAACCCGCATATCAGCAGATAAGCCAAGCGAAGCCCCTCCTCAAGGGCGCGAAAAGGCTTATATACAAGGGTTGAAACCCCCCATACTCGGGCTAATCCTTTCTAATTGGATCGTAACATGCCACATGGCGCAAATTTCCGTTGGGTCAATTAGGTTCAGTTTTGCGTCAAATGGCCGTTACAAACACGTCTAAATTGGCGGGAAATTTTGACAAAGATTCGTTACTGTCTGGATCTTGAAATATTGCTTGTCACTAGAATATATGGCAGGAAATAGCCCCCATTAACAAATGCTGTATCTATTGTATAATTTCGCGGGCGTTTCTATGCACGCCACGCTCACAAAAATAGAGCGGGAAAAATTAACCTAGTAACTAATTAAATACAAACTTAAATCTATCCATTTAGCTAATTTAATTATATGTACAGGTCGCTCTAATTAATATGCACCCTTGGCACACTTTTTTGGACCATATCTTGTTGGAGGACCGCTAACAAACACCCCGTTTCGGATGCGTTTGGATTCCTGGCGAGCACCTGCACCTGGTGAGCACCTGCACCTGGTGAGCACCTGCACCTGGTGAGCACCTGCACCTGGTGATCCTGTTATATTGCTTTGGAGGAACGCTACCTGCAACGATATTCCGGCCTTATTTGTCCTTGGCGTTGAGATCCCAGCTTAACCCAGGTGTGATTAGTTTTTGTTGATGTTTCCAGCTATTACACGTGGCTATATTTATTTCAGGGGAATTCGCCCTTGATTGGAACTGCTCCATGTTACTGCCTGGAACCTGTGCAGGTGGTCCTTCCAGCTTGATGTCGACGTGGGATTACCGCGCACACACACACTGCATTTCCCGTTCACCGGAAATACACTTGTTGCACTATATCACAGGTGTTTCGCACCTCCTGCGTGCACTTGCCCAATTATAATTTTGGTGTAATTGAATGCTCGTTTAATGGATTGATTTGAGACTATATTTGCATTATTGTGTATTAGTTAATGACAATCTAACCCTTTGGCCTTGCTAAAAACTATTAAATTGTATTTGTTTATGACCACTGACGTTTAAATTACTGTTATAATCCTTTCACATTGAGTCACATGCCAGCAGTGTTTATATTCATTGTTTAATTTGAAACATATCGTTTTAACCTAGTACTATTTGCTAACAAAATTAAAATGTTTGACCTTCAAAGGCTGTAGTGATTCGTGACCTGTAAATAACACAGCAATATATATACACTAGGTATACTACAGTGACTATATAATCACAGTGTGACCATACAATTGTTGGCTGGTACTTTTTTATCCAATGTCAAAATAAGATTTTGCGGAAAACCATGGTGATATAATAAAAAGAATAGAATTTTTTAACGGTGTAAGCGACATTTGGTAACAAAAAATTACTAAAATCAAAATAAAATTTGACAATTCATTTGCTAAGGTAAAAGATTGTTATTCAAAATGACTGATCTCTCAAATACAATAAAATACCACAAAGGGGTTTACATTTTGAAGAAACATGAGTCATACGGTGACATCAATTTATTACAATTAATGGAAATTGGAAAGTTCAAATCCAAAACACAAATGATATAGCATCATTTGTAGAAATCTTGTCGGTAATTTAATATGCTTTATTAACATCTAAATTATATTACATACATGGGCTAAACCCCAATATAGCCCACTGGTGCTTAGGCGCATGCCCGTGATAATGTGATTGTCAGTTTGTCAGAAGTTCTACAAATGTTCAGACAACGGAGGCAAAACACGGGAGTCTCATGCCAGACCCAATCTTGGCTGCCGTTGAGGTGCGAATTTAGGTTAGCTGCAGTTCAAGATTTGTGTGTACTTAGTACAAAAATGGCTGTGTATCACCGTAAAAAAAGCAGTTAGTCCAATCGTCGTATATATAATATAGAATTTGAATTTCCCAATGAGTATTTCTCTTATCCATAGCTTAAAATCCACGGAAAAAGTACTGGTAGATTGCATCACGTGATAGGTCCACTCAAACTTTTGACAAGTTATAAAATACCAATGGATTATTTTGACATTAGTAACTTTTTGTAACTAAACATTCTGTACACTGCTAAAGTTGACAATAACTTGGAATATTTTGCCTTGAACCAATAGAAAACATGACCACCGTATGGCCACACCGTGATTATATAGTTACTGTAGGTATACATAGTTGCCTTTGTAACGAAAATTGAGTTGCCAGACTACTTCACGATGAAAACTGTCAATGATAAAATGACGAATATCCAAGAACGAGTAATTTTATCTGACGATGTGTAGTCAAATTTCACACAGGAAATCCACATTTGAATTTAAAAAGGCAACTTTATCGGAATAAAAAATGGACTCTAGCGTAATTTGGAAAGATAATTTAATGATACGACAGCAGCAGACTGTAATTTAAATTTCAGCTAATCGAAGATTACACACTATTCTTGGCGAGGGCACAATTGGACGAAAAGGAAAATGCATTGCCACCTACCTTCCTTCTGTATCGCTCTCTTCCACCCAGCCGGGGGCCATCAATGGACGAAACGAATTTCGGTTCCTTTAACAAGAGTTCATACACACAAAAAACACGCACAAACAACAAAACTGAACCGATCGACTCGAGGCACGCGGTCGCTCGCCGTACTTATGGGCAATTGTTCGACTCTCGCGTGTTTTTCCAACAATACCTTGATTTCGGCAGATGGCGGACTACACCATCGGGTCCGGGAAACCTTCTCGTAACCCGTCCTAATCGTCATTGCAAAGGAGGGATGTTGTCTTCCCGAATGAAAACCTCTTTCATATTCGGACACCCTTTCGTCCATTGGTGACGCTGTTGCAGAGTCAACAAGTAACTTTTGTGCCACTGGTTCCAAACGGAGCGGTAAATTTGTCGCACGAGTTTCCATCGACGAGTGCAAATAATGTTCCCCCTAGGACTGTCTGGATCTATCACGATTACAGTGGGTTCCAGCAAGATAAAATGGCCAGGAGTCAGTGCCTCCAAATTATTCAGGTCACTGCTCATCGGTGTGAGAGGCCGGAAATTCAAAACTGCCTCCACTTGCACTAGAATAGTGGAGAACTCTTCGTAGATCAGAATTTGGTTACCCATGACCCGGGCTGGCAAGTTCTTTACACTCTTAATTCCTGCCTCTAAAATTCCTCTCAAATGAGGGTTTGAGGGGGGAGTTAAGTGCCAGGCAATGTCAACTCTTGTAGCATGGTCTGATTGTACGCATATGACTAACATAGGAAGGGACTAACTGCTTCCACTCAGCTAACTTGGGCTTAGCGCCCACAGAGTTGGTGTCGTAATCACGGCACACTTCCTTGACGGTTCCACGGTGAGCCAGGAATCTTCGAAATGCACCTCGGAAGGCTTCTGTCGTTAAATACGACAGCGCCAGTCGAGAAGCAGAAACGGACAAATGTAGGACTTTAGAATCTTTGCCTTTCGCAACCGTCACATCGTTATCTCGAAAGGTTCTCCATAATCCACACCTGTTACCAAGAACGCTTTGTGCAAGTTTTGTGGACCTGTGTGTCCACCTCTGCCATCAGCTCCCCATTTAAAAATCATTGTCAAATTTTTTAGCGTCACATTTCCTTCATTACCAATAATGCTGTTCAATACTTGTTTTTGCACAATGCAAAGACGTTAAATCTACTATGGATTGTAATCTGACTTCCGTTAATGATTTACTGAATATGCAACTATCTTCGGGTGGATAGCACATTTTCTTAGCTTCTTTTATTTTTTCATATGAGGGATAAATATTCGAACCTTTCAGTAGAGCTGATTTTCTCCGAAGCCGGACATCTCGGCGCCGCCACTTCGGCGCCGCCATCTCGGCGCGGAGATAGCTCGGCGCCGGGACAACTCGGCGCGGAGCCATCTGGGCGCCAGCCAACTCGGCGCAAGAACATCTCGGCGCCGAATTCAAATTCGCAAACTACAGTGTGCACTACGTAAGAAAATTATTATAAACAAATAATAAATAAAGTGATCACCAAAAAGGTGGCATCAAATGAAAAAAAAATATTTATAATATCTTGGAAAATCAAACACTGACGACCAGAGGTGGTTGCAAAGTGATTACAAATGGGCCAAAGCAGAAGTTGTTACGTGACTTCCGTTATCAGTAAAATTAAACAATTTTTAAAAATAATTACAAAAAATGCGTTTTTCTCCAACCACACGGATAAGACGTCATATTGTCGAATAATTTTGTATAAAAAGTAAGCCATTTCGAGGTGTTCACCAATTACCTTGGCAACTGTACACTTTTCGATTCATATTTGCACTAGTACAAAAATGAACGCATGATAGGGTTTTACATGTTAAATTTCAAATAAAAAACAAACGCTTCGTCAATATTCGGCATTCGCCGTCGTTGTTGTTTATTTTCCCCGTATAGTGATTGTTTATTTGAGCCATGACAGTTCTGCAATATAACCTACAATGTTTGATTCTAAATAATAAGTCATATTACCGAATTTATGAGTAGTTGGAGAAAAAATAGTATGTTTCATTCGCACAAAAAATGCGTTTTCGGGGCGCGTAAGACTCGCCGGTCTCCGCTGCGCGTCGTCCGGCGATCTGTCTTACTTGTCCCAAAATCATGCATTTTTTGTACTAATGAAACAAATAACTATTACTAGCCAAGATAGGGACATTTGTGAAAACAAGTTTTCTGGCCTTGAGATTGTTCAGTCAGCTAAAACTAACACACAATAAGAAATCTCATTGAAATCTTGCTTAGTTTCCGAAAAATAGCACTTTTTGGATTTACACAATTTCGATAAACGTCATTTTCTATCTAAGTAAAGTGCCTTTTATGTGACAAATATTTCTTTAATGTTTATTTCCCAAATCAAAGGATTTTATTGTTCACAAAGTTTTTTTTATTATGAAATAAAAAACTTTGTTAAAAATATTTGGTTTTCCGTAGCAGTCTTTGTTAACAGTAAAATTCTTTGATATGGGACCATAAAAGAAAATGTGAGAGATCAAAGTTGGCCGAGGATTTTGAAATTTGGTATAGGACCCTAGATGTTGATTCTAAACAACTTCTCTTAATAACTTTTTGTCGTATTTGCTACATAAAAGGCACCCCACTCTACAGTAAAATAGGCTTTTTTTTAAATTTCCAAGGCATACTTGATTTTTCAAAACTGAAATGCTGTTAGAAATTCGCCTTTAACCAAGCAGGGCTGAACCCCAAAAAAGTTTTTACCTTTTACAAGAGTCGTTTCACCTATCCGGGGACACACTGTATATATAGGGTGATTTTTAAGTTGATTCTTTCCTTTTGCCAGGATATAAAGCTAAAAAACGTAAGCTTTTTTCTTCATTTACCACTTTTGCGAAATATCAAAACTGGCGGAGGTACAAGGTGTTAAAGTTTCAAATTAAGAACTAAAATTACTTAACGAAAATTAAACTAAAACTTAATCTAACTTAAATGATATGTTCAAAATTATCACCATTCACTCATTCATTATTTTCATAAACATGAGCCGTTATTGTAGCAATAACATTAAGAAAATTACAATGGAAAACTAGTTGACAGGTCATTGCTTGACAACGGTTCTAGGTAAATTGCTCGAATGTAATTGCTCGAAAACAAATTGTTCAAAATCAGTAGCTCGAAAGTCAATTGCTCGAATGTGACTTTGCTCAAATTGCAAGTTTCTCGAACAGCAATTTCTCGATTATCTGTTGCTCGAAAAAAATAAAGTTGTGAAATAGCCTTAACTCGAATAAGTTAATATCGAATATTAAAAAAAACACAAATTACAAATTATAACCTTTATTAATAAAAAATAGGTATAGGTATGTATTACATTCGGATGATAATCACTTGCGTGTCTTAAGAAAAACCTATTTAACATTATTTGTAATAACAACAAACCCATTATCCTGATTATGAATACCCGTAATTACATTTCAATGATAATCACTTTCCTGTTACAAGAACATAATACTGTCTTTGACCACTTACTACAAAAGATTTTGAAGATTTTAGTATTGACTCATTATTTAAGACCACATAAATTCGAGCAAAACATTTTCGAGAAATTGCGCTTCGAGGAACTTGTATTTCGAAGAAAGTTACATTCGAGCAATTTGATTTTCGAGCAATTGATTTCGAGCAATTGCATTCGAGGAATTTACCGGAGACGCTTGACAACAGAGATAAACAAAAATAAAATTGTCCAGCCGCCTTTGCGCCAAAGTTTAGTTTGTAGTTTGAAACTTTTAACACCCTGTACCTCCGTTAGTTTTGATATTTCGGAAAAGTGGTAAATAAAAAAAATGCTTATTTTTTTAGCTTTATTTTCTGGTAAACGGAAAGAATTAACTTAAAAATCACCCTGTATGTAAATATACAGTATGTCCCCGGATTGGGTTACAAAAGTTTATTTTTCACTTCTCAAAAAAAGTCACTTTTTATAAAAAACCCTGCTTGTTCTCAAACTAAAAATGCACTTATCAAAATTTAAATATCCCCTTCCGTATACGGGGGAGGTTCGAAAATATGAAAATGGCTCAAGAATAAAGCACCTTTATTTTTCAAAAGTGCATTTTTAGTTTGAGAACAAGCAGGGTTTTTTATAAAGAGTGATTTTTTTTGAGAAGTCAAAAATAAACGTTTTTTCCCTCTTTGTAGCCCAATCCGGGGACATACTGTATATAAAAAAATACTGGTAATGTTTACATTTTACTTTATGCAAAATGACAACTTGTCCGAAAACCTATTTAGCCCGTATTAGATATATTGAGTGATTTTAATTTAGTTAGAAAATGGCGTGTAATTGTGTAAATCCAAAAAGTACAATTTTTCGGGAATTAAGCAAGACCAGAAAACAACTTTTTTTTGGTAAATTTTGTCCCTATCTTGGCTAGTAAATATATTTTTCGTAATTATTTTTAAGAAATGTTGAATTTTACTGATAACGGAAGTCACGTGACAACTTCTGTTTTGGTCCATTTGTAATCACCTCCTCTGGTCGTCAGTGTTTGACTTTCAAAAAATTCTAAATAATTTTAATTTTTTTTCATTTGATGCCAGCTTTTTGGCGGTCACTTTATTTATTATTTGTTTATAATAATTTTTTTACGTAGTGCACACTGTAGTTTTCGAATTTGAATTCGGCGCCGAGATGGCCTTGCGCCGAGTTGGCTGGCGCCGAGATGGCTCCGCGCCGAGTTGTCCCGGCGCCGAACTGGCTCCGCGCCGAGATGGCGGCGCCGAAGTGGAGGCGCCGAGATGGCGGCGTCGAGTTGTCCTAGACCCGATTTTCTCATAACCTGGTATTTGCGGCAGCTCAATTTGAGAGCAGTTATCAAAGGCAGCGCTTCTTCAGGCGAATACTGGGGTGTCTGGCGTTCTGCCTTTTGAACGGCTTTTTTATCTTAGTTGCTCTTTTAGGACTTTCAGTCACTTGCTTCAGGACACCTGCGGCAGTGAGCAGTGATTGCACCTTTTTTCTTTTGGTTTTCGGCCCACTTTAACTGAATTGTTTCTGTGGTCGTCCAATTTTTTTGTCACCCTTACTAGCACTTATACTTGCTAAATCGAGGTCATTTAATGTGATATATATATATATATTTTTTTTTCAAGAACATATCCTTGTTGTGATGACAAGTTTTCCATTTTTCATTGAGCCCAGTAATAAATGAATTAATCACCCGGTTAAGTTCTTCTAACATTATAGACGAACAATAATGAAGTTTGAATTTGGCTCGAAGGTACTGTATAAGTATGTTTTCCGGCTTAAACGAAGCTGATCTCGGTTCAGTATCGTCATTTCTTAATACTTCGTATAATTCTCTTTTTGCTTTCATGACGATATATGGAAAAAATAAGTATACTGCATAAACGCACTTAGTTGCAGTCAAAAGTCATTAGCTTAACATCTATATGAATCTAAAGTCATAAAAAAATTAAATCATAGCATACAAAGTTATACAACACTTTTAGCACTTTATTAAAATCATCGATTAGAATTAAATTTTCAATTATTTCATCTGTGTTCTTACTTGGTGTTTTCTAAATTATAAATTGTTCAAATAGCAATTTAAATTGAAAAATGCAAACTACATACCGTGGTGTAAAGGTTCCATAATAATTTTAACAGATAAGTACACAACCCCTGATCCGTTCACTCAAAATTAAACGTCCGCGTTCGCTCGAGGTCACTTTTGAACTGGTCAGGTAGACACCTGGTTTTGATCGGTTATCGATAGAGCGGCGGTTCACTTTGACCTAAAATTTTTTGTCCTTGTCTTATCCAGTTTATAAGCTTTAATTTTAAAAGGGTGTGAGTGAATATAGTGCATGTTTTTTTTTACTTTTGACCCGTCAGATTCGCAAAATCTTATACAGTGCGACGATGCGTTTTAATTCAAATAACCACTAATCCCTTGAAATAGTCCTATTTATTGAGCTATTCTTTTCGAGCTCCTGGCTAGTGCCATAAAGCAACGTCAATATTCGAGCTTCGGGTTCGGACTCTAGGTACTCCTGTCGGAGTTCGGGAAGAGAAAGCCAATTGTCCCTGGATTGTTTCAGCCAGTCTCCTGAGGAAATAAACCATGGAAAGCACAATCGGCTGGATTAAGAGCAGAAGGCACATAGCAAAAGTTAGATGGAGCAACGAGCGTTTGAATTTGACTCACACGATTTGCCACATAAGCCTTCCAACAGTTGGGTTGTGATCGAATTCAACGCAATGTCACGAGTGAGTCAGTCCAAATATTCACGTTCGATATGGTACACTGCCCTTCCAAAAATGAGCTTACATAATTCAGGAGTTTGGCTGCTAACAATGCCCCACAAAGTTCGAGTTTAGGTAACGTTACCTTTTTGAGCGGGGCAACTTTAGATTTGGCTATGACCATAGATAAATACACAGACCCATTTGGTTGAGTTGCTCGTATATAAACAACAGCGGCGAAACCTTTCTCCTAGTTGTCTGAAAAACATGCAGTTCGACGTCAACAGCGTTATCCATTCGAATATTTGGTGACAAGGTGAAACTAGCTAATAGTGGAAGCTCAGCCGGAATCTCGACCACTGGTGACAAACATTCTCCAGCGGCTGATCATCCCATTTTGAGCCCAATTGCCATAATTATTGCATTAACAATTTTCCAAAACAATTTAACTGGGCTTAGAAATCCCATAGGGTCGTGCAACCGTGCAAGGTCCGAGAGAATTGATCTCTTGGTGATTGGCTGATGAAGAGAATCTATCTGGTACGAAAAATTATCCGTCATTAGCTTCCACACTAAACCAAGCATTTTTGCGGCTGGTACATTCATCATCCATTTTTTGGGCACAAACCCCACATTTCGCAACAAGGTGACCAATTCCTTCTGCAAGTTTAAAGCACTATCAGTGGACTGCACCGAAGCATCTATATCATCCATATATGGGTTAAATCGTATAGAATTCTCAGCCCTGAGAAACTCAGCTCCTTCTTCCTCCACGGGTTGATGCAGAGTTCTGATGGCTAAGAATGCTGACGAAGACACTCCATACGTCACGGTTCTTAAGCAAAACTCACGCAACCACTACTCTGATGACGATCTCCAAAATATTCGCTGAAAATCCCAATGCTTCTTTGCAACTTGAATATTACGATAAATCTGTTTGATATCAGCGACTACCACGAATGTATCAATTCGAAAACGAAGCAAGATGTTCACAATGTTAATTGTAATTTAGGTCCAATATGTAGGATTTGATTTAGGGGGATGTCCCACCTTTGCCTTTCATCGAAGCATCGAAAACCACACGAAATTTACTCAGTAATGAATCCCTACCAAAAATACAATGATGTGGGATATAATAAGCAGAGTTCCGACTGAAGAAGCCTTGTTTCAACCATATGCCCCTGCAGCACGTAATCCTCCATAAATGTCGTGTACTGATCCTTGAGATCACTATTTCCTGCAATTCGCTGTTCTAGCATTTGGAATCGCTTGAGTGCTAAGGCCCTACTATCACCAAACTTGGCGGGCGAAGCTAGAAATGGTAGTTCTATAAATCGGCCATCAAACTGTCGCGACACTGTTTTACGGAAATGATCTTCACATTCACTCTCCTCTTCACTAAGATTCGACGACACTGAAGGAAGCTCTTCCAATTCCCAAAAACGCTCAGTGGCTCATCGAAATCCATAGCCAGCTTCATCAGTTTCCACTAACGCGTTACATAGCCGTTCCAATTCACCTAAAACTGGGTTCTGAGAAAGTATGCCTTGGGTACTCCCCTTGGCGCGATCTATTAGACACTTTTATCTTCATCGGTGTTGTTATGGACTCTTAACCAAATTAGTTTTAGTATCGTTAAGAGCTTCATTACCGCACTCAGTGCGGTAATGGATATTACCGCACTCAGTGCGGTAATGGATAGATATTACCGCACTCAGTGCGGTAATGAATATTACCGCACTCTTTTTGTATAAAAAAATACATTCAACCAGAGTTTATTGATGAAGATAAAATATTGAACAATACACGTTTGCTTATGGCACATAACGAAACTCGTTTGATTGCCGCAAAACTCGGCTCACCGCCTCGTTTTGGCAATCAAACTCGTTTTGTTAAGATGCTCATAATCAAACTTGTATCGTTAATATCTATAACAAGTTAATGGCAGTTGACGTTTTAAAATGTTGATTGTTAAAAAGGTAATTTTGTTACTTTTTTAGTTAAAATGCGTGTTAAAAATGGGGAAAAGCGGTTTCATTTTAATGGTTTCATTGCCATCGTAATAATTAAATTCCATACCTCTTTCCTATGTGTATAAGTACGATTAAACAATTCTTAAACAAACCAGGTTGCAGAATGTCTTTGAATTTCTGGAAGGTAATTTTAATAGTTAAAAATTGCATAGCTTCTTGCGTTATATCTGCTATTTTCTGAACAAGTCTAACAAATAATTCATTTAGATAGGGTGGGTGCACCAATAGTTGACCGGTTAAGAACTTTTTTTTACAAAAAGGCTTGCAGTAAGTAAAGTATTAATTTTTCGTAAAAATTAAAAATGTATACAAGACGTGCCAAGTTTTGGGATTCTAAATATTATATGCTATCTTAAAAAAAGTGTTTATTTTAAGTTTAAAAAAATTATCAAAAAAAAGTCACAAATCACCAGTGATTGACCAACTATAACTAGTATTTGACCACAAATTAACCCAGTAGTTGACCACTTGACTAAATAAAGTGAAACAAGTTTTTAAGCAGAACTAGGTATATATTTGGTGTCGGCCCAGTTGCGCCCGGCCCACTTGCGCCCACCGCCATTTTCGAACCATATGCGCCCCAAAAGAATGTCAACGGTAATTAAGGTCTCATTTGCCTCCAGGCTTGCATCTCATTAGTCATCAGGACACCCGAACTTAGCCGACTGACTAGTGCGGCGGTCTTCTACCTGCAAATTAGTTATTAGAAAAACACAAAATTTAACAATTTTTCCCTTAGCTGTCTTAACTTCTATGCGTTTCTGTTGGTACTTTAATGTTTGTGTTTATTTGAGATTTAGTTTAAAATTTTAGTAAGAGTTTTTACACTGGTATCAAATTTATTGATTAATAATCCAGATGATTAGATTAGCGCATTTTATCCATGGATATATTAGTACAGGATACGTTCACTACATGTAAACGTACGTCGAATCTTAAAATAACATATCACGGAGTTCGGTACCTTCCCCCATTTCATTCTAACCTATATCACTTTATTTCTCTCTCCCTTTAGACGTATTTCATACAATGTTTCGTACGCTTAATTTTGAAGTTTTGAAATGAAAACGTCAGAAGTGTCATACAATTTCACAGTTTATTCTTCGAAAATTGAACTTTAGCAATGGTTTTGATTGCTATTATCAAAGCGGATATATCCTCTTTGGCTATTATTATCAACCGTAAAACTCAAAGGCGTTAGCGAGTGAATATCTTGCACACCCCCACACCTCATCGAGTGAGGTTATCAAGTGTTACCTGTTGAGGTTATGTTTTCTAATTTGTGTTTATTTATACGATTACTTCTTTTCTACATTTTGTAGCATCTTGAGACCAAAAAGACTATTTCTGGCACCATGTAACACGAGTTAAATGTATTTTATCAGAATTTCTCTCAATGGCGAGTCCAAGTACCTCTCTAAAGGATAGCGCTATACGTAATTCACGCATTGAGAGTGACAGAAATAGATGGTACGTCTTGTTACACTATATCAACGGCACGCCGTATCTTGTACTTATATATCTATGATTTTATCAGCGTGGTAGTGACACCTAGTTTTTGAACATAATGTTATGGGAATTAAACAATATACTAAGTAACTTTTTATACTCGTATTTTAATAAACGAAAGGAGTTACTTAGTCGAGGATAGGGCGATAGGTTAACAAAGGTTGTACTATTTATAACTTTTTTTAATAGTTATTGTCAACTAAGGTCTTTCTATTTTAGCTGACCTTTGCCTGTGTTTCATTTAGTATAAAAAGAATGTATGGTTTATTTGGTAGAATAAAGATAATATTATTATTAAATATACGATTATTGTTTATTGAATCTGGCAAAAATGACTAAAAGCTTTTAAGTCGCTATTATTCGTAACAGACAATACAGCGTCCCAAGAATGTGTGGTTCACTTTTTAATAAAAAAAATCTGACCAAAATTTCATCTATGCTTTTTTTAGATTTTGACGCTACTGTTATTGGCCTTAGCGTTTTTTAATTACTTCCAAAATCTGATCAGGTTTAAGTTAGGATCCAAACGATTTTTGGTAAAAATTTGTTGAAATCGGTAATTACAGTAGTTTTGTGTCAATATGCCTTTCATTTATTTTCTAAAGATGGATGGAGAGCTATATAAAATACGAGTATAAATAGTTACTTAGTATATTGCTTAATTCCCATAACATTATGTTTAAAACCTCGGTGTCACTGACACGCTGATAAAATGCGCTAATCTAATAATCTGAATTATTAACCAATAAATTTGATAGCAGTGCAAAAACTTACTGAAATTGTAAAATAAATCTCAAATAAACACAAACATTAAAGTACCAACAGAAACGCATAGAAGTTAAGGCAGCTAAGGGAAAAATTGTTAAATTTTGTGTTTTTGTAATAACTAATTTGCAGGTAGAAGACCGCCGCACTCGTCAGTCGGCTAAGTTCGGGTGTCCTGATGACTAATGAGATGCAAGCCTGGAGGCAAATGAGACCTTAATTACCGTTGACATTCTTCTGGGGCGCAAATGGGTCGAAAATGGCGGTGGGCGCAAGTGGGCCGGGCGCAAGTGGGCCTATATCATATATTTATTAAAGAAATACAGGAACTTATTTTTAAATAAAGATGGTTTACCAACAAAAAAAATCAATATTGTTCTTAAAATAACAATTATAATCTAATTTTTAATCTTAAGTTTTTCAAAAATATTTAAATGCTAACATCTTTGGGGAACTTAAATTTAATCCGATTTCCAGTTGTAGTAATCACCCTTGGTGTTTCTAACTTTTCAACGAGTTGCTCAGTATTTACAACGCTAATATCATTTTCAATGACTTTGAAAGTAGACTTACTTCCTTCTATTGGAGTAAACGCCTGTACTTCAACGTCACATGTATCATAAATATTTTGTACAGTGCAAACGAAGTTATGACTGGATTTTTTTCCTGGAAAAGAAACCAAATAGAAGTCTCCGACTGAAATGTCTTTCTTCAGTTTCTTCGATTCATTGGCCAATGATTCATTTTCACTATCACTGCTAAAATGCTCTGATATATCATCTAGACTCGAGCCACTCTCCTGCCATTCCTCATATTCACTCTCAGAACTATCAGAGTATTTTACTTTGTCTTCCTTCTTCTTCGATTTGTTAGCTTTCGCTTTTTTGGCCAAATTTTTATTTTCAGCTACTTTTAACTTTTCTTCTTGCTTCTTTTTTCTCAAAACAGCCTCTTGTTTCTCTCTCTCTTTTTTGATTTTGGCCTTTTCTTTCTCTTCATGGTACTGCAACCACTTAAGTGAAGTAGTTGCATAGGGAAGCTTTTCTTTCCTTGCGACTTCTTTCTTTTCAGGTGACTCTGGCCAATAAATATGATCAAGGAAGGCAGCACTAACATTCCTTCTTTGTGACTGTTGTAGCGGTACTGGAGTTTCCGCTCTTTTTACACATACGTCGCTTAAAATAATTATGCGTTTCTCCTGTGCTATTGCTTCTTTTTCAACTAAAACTTCTTCAACCGGATCTGGAACTTGACCAGTTTCTGTTTCGTTAATTTCCAACTCATTGTTATATTCTTTTACTTCAGTCTCAATATTACAGTTTTGCTTTTCAGTCTCTTTGTTATTTTCATGTGTTTCAGTGTTGCTCTCAGTTTCTTCTTTGGCATTTTCATTATCATTATTATTAGTTTTATTTTGCAATTCTATGTCTTTTTCTTTATTTTGTTCTTGGCATCTTTGTTTCAATTTTCTCCAAACATTGTATAATTCTTTTGCCGACTCATCTCCGACCCATTCCCCCATTTCCGCTTTTTTAAATTCTTGCCGTCTTTTCGTTGGAATAACTGAATCGAAATACAGAAAATGTGGTACGTCAAAGTTAGTTGGCTTGATATTTTCAATTCCGTCTTGATCTAAAGTCCGCGAAGCATCGTGCATGCATTTTGTAAAATCTACTGCCTCGACGTCAAACGGATACAGTCCACACTTTCTAAATCCGTTTTTAACAGTATCTGCTCCAATCTGCTGTACACTATTTTCTAACAAAATTGGAAAAGTGGCTTTATTAACGACTTTATTATTATTAGCTTTTTTCCAATCAAAAATAACTTTTTTCCATTTACTTTTTAATGGAAAAAATAAGGACACATCGGCAGGCTGTAAAATGTGTGTCGCATTTGGTAGAAGTGCGTACAAAAAAATGCCATTATTAGCACAAAACTTACTCAAATTATACGTAAGATGAGATTTATGTCCATCAAGTATATATAATATAGGTAATTTTATACCTTTGCTTTGTAAATGGGGTAATAAGGTATTACACACGTAACTGAAAAATGTTTCACTGGTCATCCAACCTTTTTTTGATCGACCTGAAAAAAAAACAGTTAATTACCTAGCTTTGAGATATGTTAAATAACCTACCTATTACCCAGTCAGGATTGGTGTTCCTTACAATTTCTGCTGGGATTCTCTCATACGGATAAACAATCATTCGAGGATAAATTTGGCCATCAGCGGAAATTGTAAATAAAGCAGTGATACACTCCTTTTCAGATCCAGATTTTATTTCGTAAAAATTTCTCATTCCTCGGGGTCCCAATACAAGTCCAGTTTTTGGATTGGTTGCAAATCCCGATTCATCGGAATTTAGAATTCTATACTGCGTCTCAGGGTGACTAGACAGTACAGGCCCTTATGGCAAACAGCAACAAACAGCGATGCCATATGTCTCCACAAAAGTGTTCTGTAGAAAAAACGCACCGATCACAGACAAGTAAATCCGGCTATTGTAATAGAGACAGCTTAACTATAATCCCTCATTACCCGGTACGTTTTGTAGTGGCATTCAAACAAGTTTATGAACAAAACAATTACGTACATCGCCCGTTGCATAGAACTGGCAACGTCGGAGCGACATTCCCATAAGGAAAGCATTCCCTATTCTCTCCACGCTGTCTTGTCACCCTGAGACGCTCTATAGTAGGATCATCTAAAATATCCTCAGCATTTTCTTCGGTTAAATAAGTCCGAATGGAATCATGCCACTCTCGTATAGATCTCTCAGTCACACATGCTCGTGCTCCGTTAATAGATTCAGCATGTCGTTGACAAACCTCCGGGTGGCGATTTAAAAATGCCGAAAACCACTTTTTACCAGGCTTGCCATCACGAAATTTGTGAATACGGTCGTCTTTTTTGACAATGTCGCTGACAGTTTCGCAGAGGCTGGTTTTGTTAATGGGAAATCCCTTTTTAGCACTTGCTAGCAGCCACCTGACCAAAAGTTCTTCTTCATCTTTGGTTAATATGGTAGGAGGACCAATTTGCCTGGTTAAGGGAGTCTTTCCTTTAAACTTATTTATTAAAGTAGAATGAGGAACACCATACAGCCTCTCCGCTTTCCGAATTGTACATAGATTATTGGAAACATCGCTTATAGCCTGCTGTAATTGTGTTTCAGTGTATTTAAAAAACGTCTTTTTTTTAGCTTTCGACATTTTTCTGAAAACAAACATGTTACTGAACCAATAGTTTTAAAGAAAAGAATCTCAAATAACGTAAACCTAATGTTGACCATGACAAGAAACCAATAGTTGACCACTACAAAACTGTGGTCAACTACTAGTTCTGCTTTAAAATAACGTTTTTTTTTTAAATAAAAACATCTCTTTCTCACATACCTAAAGCTATGAAACTGACAGAGACGTAAAACCTTTAACTTCTTTCAAACACCAGTAGTTGACCAAAGTGGTCACTCACTAGCGCTCTTACATATATTGCATTCTAGTAATTGACCACTTGTTTTTTCATAACAAAACGACACATTTTAACAATAAATATTATAGAAATACTTAACTACATTCATCTAGCAACTAGTATAGTCAGTTATAATATCACAAGAGTATCGAAAATAATCGATTATTTTCCGAGTAACGAGACGTAATCTGCGAAAAACCACGAGAGCGCAGCTCGAGTGGTATTTTAAGGATTACGTCGAGTTACGAGTGAAAAATAATCATTATTTTCGCTTGCTCGAGTGGTATTCGTTACGATTATATAATGAATAGACCGATAATAATAAATTATTTTATTTCTTAAGTTGGCACTGTTTGTGTTAGTGGCACTGTTTATGTTGGTGGCACTGTAAGTCTATGTCAAATTCGACGTTATCAGGTTAGGTTTTGCGTCAGTTTGTGTCAAAACTGACGCAAAACCTAACTTGCTAACCTCGAATTTACAATAGACAGTTATTACATCATGGCTCTAGATTATTATTATCCATTATTTTTGCTTTATTGGACCCACCGAAACACCGAAGTGATTATACCACGTCGTCAAGGGTATATCCGTTTATCTATACCTTGTAACTAAGTAAAATTCTCAATTACTATTGGCCAAATTTATAATAAGTTGTATAATCAAATTTATACCCATTCGGAGTCACGTGATAATCTAGTAATTTTACGTATGTCGATTCTTAAAAATGCAATTTTAGGGAAATAAATGACATTCCGTTTTGTAGGTTATCCTGACATATGCCAATTTCTAAAACAAGGTTGCTACGGGTTTATTCTCTTATATGAAATCAAACTGAATTTACAGGTTAAAGAAAACATAACATGTCGTAAAATGTAAATATAATAAAGATATGTCAGCTGCTACATTAAAAACCTGCTGCGTATAGCAAATTTTAAGTCAATTTCTGTGCATGCATATTCTGTTATAGAACATTGCCATTTGAAGCCTATTTCCTTGCACAATCTATTTAGGGAAGAAAGTGAATGTGAAAAATCTCCAGATTCTTCAACCAAGCATTTTTTAGATTTTTTATGGTTACAAATTCTTTAGTATAGGCCGTTTTTTATTTAAAGATCCACCAACTTCGCATGTTTCTTTGAAAGGAATACGTGGCAACATGGCTAGGGTATTTCCACAACGAGGACTCAAAATTGAGGTTAGGTTGTTAAATGTAAATTGTAAACTGACATCTGGCCCGGCGGAAGTTTGAGCATTTGAATTATTTAAAATTAGATTTACGGTACGGATTTACCGGATGGTGTAATGTGTAATGCAGAGGGGTGTTACAGATTCTGTGGGATATCATGTTTTTTGACGCAGGAGCCATAAAATTCCATTTTTTCTCGAGTTATGCAACTGAGACTAACCGAGAAAACACGATTGATGTATAAATGTATAAATCTTTCCATCAACTCTCACAACTGGAAGAAAATAAGGTGCTTTGTTTAAAGTGGAGTGTGGCCAAATAATGAATTTATAACCAAATTCATGTTCAACACATTTTGCATTTTGCACATTTGGCAGAAGAGGTGACGTCTCGTCCAAGTATGAAACAATTTTTTGGCTTTGCCTAATTGTTTCGCCATTTATCCAATTATTTCAGGCTTAACCTGTATATTTTTATTTAAATTATAATTCCTTTTGCATTTCGAATTCGTAAATTTTCCAAACCAACGTATTTTCTACCTGCATCAAGCTCTTATCGTTTGCGAAATGCCCTCTCGACCCCGCGCTATCTCTTATCAGAGTCCGAGCCTTCTTTCGGGCACGAAATTCTTCGTCCGGGCATTTTGCTGTCTTCGCTTGAGCCCGCCGATATCGGCGCGGCTAAGCCTTGTTTTTAATTATGTCGAATTACGTGCGCTCAACTAATTTCAATGAGCAGTTTGTGTTTTCTAAGGGCTGATTATTATCAGGTATGTTTACGCTACTTGGTTTGACATTCAATTGTAGTAATTTCCCGTTTTGTTATTAGCTCTTTTCTTGGAAATTCTAATTAACATTCGAACAAAAACGTTGTGGACCTGCTGCTTAATATTGGGAACGCTCCGAAATATCTTCTCGACCCCTATGATAACACTAGACGCTGAACGTAGGATGTCGTTTAGCCCGCTTTAAGCTGTTTCGATCCCTGCCTGCCACAGTTTTTTCTACCGATAAGGTTAGTTTCCAAGATTATTAATTACACCGACCGTCAACGAGTTTTGGGTTCGGGCAAATTACTTCGGCAGCCTGCAACGATTTGCGAATTTTTAATAACCATTATTACTTGAAATTATTATCGCCTGTTCATGGCAATGTTTAAATGCACTTTGTTATCTACAATGTCATTCCAAGGGCTTGATTTGTTTGCAGCCTTTGAACTTTAAATTGTTATCACGTGCTCAAAGCATTAATTAAATGTACTGTATCATTAACAGTGTAATTCAAATGCATTATTTGTTTGCAATTGGTAACTTTTAATCCATATTCACATGATCATTTTTACGTCTATTAATTACATGCTTTTGTAAAAAAGTGCTTTCACGCTACTTTGTGTCAACACCGAGATAACGGCTAAAACACATGATTGGAATAAGCTTAATCCTTCATTAAATTGTGATCACATGTAAATTAAGGACCCTAAAAGAGGTTCAATTTTTATTATATGCGTGCTGCATTTTTCATACATATTGGAAACGTTATATTTAAATATATTGAAATTATGACAATAATAATTTATCAATGATCTTACATGACAGCCATTTATTATTTATTAAATTAACTTTAGCTGGTTGTAATTATTTTGTTATTTACTTGAAATCTTTTGATTTCTGGCGCCCATTTCCATTTTCCTTTCTTTTTTTGAAGACATTCCAGGGTACATAGCTGATGATTTGAACCTACGATCTAAGGCCGCCGATATTTGAGCTAGTCGGCCATCGCGGTGAGTAAGAAACAGTTTTTCAGAGCTTCCGCGGTGTATAACGGAATAGGGGGGTTGATCTGCGATTGTACTACCATTATTATTAGTAACCAATCGCAGGGTGGCTTCTCTATTTTTGTTTCAAGTATACAAATTTTATGTTTGGGAAATCTTATTTGTATCTTAAATACATTTTTAAGAATTTAATTCGTTTCGCCGCTATGTATGGCCTTTCGACAAGAATTTTTCTATTATTTTCCGTTTTATATTTATAGCCCATGGCTTTCAACATTTTATATAACAATGATCGGGACCTTTTATACTGCAAAGTGTCCCGTGCAAATGTTAACAATTTTGTTAGAGTGAAATATTCCCCACTTCGTTTATAATCATAAATTTTGCGATCTAATTCTTCCCGAAAGAAATGGTCATCAAAAAATGGAGATTTTTACGGCCACCGTAAGTTTTGGAAGTTTGTACTTCCTGGCCGGCATTAAAAGAGTGTAATATACGGCGGACAGTACATCTAGACACCTACAATAATTAGTGTTTAAAATTTTGAAGTTAATTTTACCCAAAAGAAATCACAGCAAAGATATTTGAAAGTTTCTCTTCTAGCTGTCGGCTACTTAAAGAAGGGACTAGGTTTTTCAGTTCGACGGAACATTGGAATAAGGCGGTTTTCAATTTTTTGTCGAGTAAATTCCTTCCTTTCACAGAGGCATAATTCAAAAATTTGAAAATTCAACTGTATCTGAGTTGCGCTTGCGTTGTTTGACAGTTTGACGCATGAAATTAAGGTGACAGCTCACTTGCAGAATTGCCATTTGTAACTCACAAAAGTAACTATAACTAGTGATTTTTCAGTTGGCCAACATTAAGCAACAGGTGGTGGATCTTTAAAAAATAAACGACCTATACATACATTTTATATACAGTGTCTTGACTGCTTCGTCGACTTCCGTTTTTGCATTCTTCACTTTCTGGCTCATATTTTCGGTAAATTGTGCTCTCCGAGATATTTAACGCAAGAGAAGCACGGCGAACAGCGTTGGAGGGTGAAACTGTTGATTTACTATTATTAATATTGTACTCTTCATAAAAAAAAACGCATAATATTCAAATTAATTGTTGTGACTGCTCGTTATACCGCATGTCCGATGGTTTCTTTTAATTTCCAGTTTTCGGCTCAACAATTTTAGGTTTTATTACCCTTATCTCAATAACTTACACGAAAAATATAATCTGACAGATTAGAAACGTCAAATTTTTAAAATTAATTTTATGAATCGACATGCCTTTTTTTCAAATTTCTTCCATTTCATCTATTTTACTAAAGATGAACAGAGACAGACAAAAGTCACGTGACTCCGAATGGGTATAATTTTGACTATATATCAATTAATTTGTTAATAAAATCTACGATGTGACCGGATGATTTAAGATAAGTGAAAGTTGTCTACTTACCATGCTTATTGCTACATCACTTTTCGACCATCACACACAAAGGAAACTTTTATAATGGCTGAGAGTGGGTACTAAATGATTAAAATTTCTTAGGTTAGTTGCGCCCTCTACCAGAGAAAAGACTTATTAACAGTTGAAAATCGGAGATAATCATCAAAGCATTACAGATTTCTTATTTCTGCGCATTAAAAAATTTTTGGTCAATTACCGGGTGCGCTGGTCAACTACCGGTGCACCTACTGTTAAATTTCCACAATTTTGGAAAGTTATTAATTGTAATAGGTGAAAAGGTCCCCAAATGATGTAAGTAAGAAGAGGCGTGATAGAAGTTGCACAGTTATTTTCTGTTGCAATTTCATGATGATGTACCCAGCAAGCAACGCCACAGAAGCAGAAAAAAAGGTGCTGTCACTTTAATCATTAATTTCTAAAGATTCCATTCTTCTGGCAATATTATACCTTCTACATCTGTAGAACGTAGTGGGAAGAGAATTATTAACTGCAAAAGAATTACACAACTAATGCTGTTTGCTATATTTCCAGATGGCGAGCATTTTGCATTACCACAGCGTAAAATTTGCCGTAAAGCAGCTGTGGCATCATGTAAGCCACTTTTCAAACGTGTAGGTATGCAAAAATGTGGTTTCTGCTGCTTCAGTGCTAAAATAACGAGTTAAAACGTAATAGAATCCAACCTGCTGCAAATGAAATTACACATATAAACTAGTGCTTTGTGTTGTAAAGTTTTAGAGCATGCCGACACTGCACAGTTACAACTGATAACATCAATCACAACCTCATTTAACAACTTTATCAGGTTATAAATGACAGCTAATAGCAAGAGTATAGAAAGAAACTAGTGGTTTGGCTTGAATAGTAGTTACACATACACCCAGCGAGGGCTCTGAGGGGAGGATCTGTCCAGAGCCACTAGATATAGAGAGTACCGCCATTCTTTGATCCGTGAAAATGCCGCTATCGCCGCCATTTTTGTTCCCACCAGCAATGACTGATTGAGGTATGTCTAAAATTTTACTTGAAATTGGCAAGACTGTAAGTCTATGTCAAATTCGAGGTTAGCAGGTTATGTTTTGCACCAGTTTGTGTCAAAACTGACGCAAAAACTAACCTGCTAACTTCGAATTTGACATAGACTTACAGTCTTGCCAATTTTAAGTAAAGTTTTGGATTGCCAACAAACGTCACATTGACGGAATTGTGTTACAAACCTCAAAGTGACGCATGTCAGAGGAATAAACATGGCGGACGTGGCGGTACTCTCTATATCTACTGGCTCTGGATCTGTCTAGAGACTCTGTATATAGTTAGATAAGAGTTGAGAAAACACAAACGTCAGTGACAATATTAGTACAGTAAAACTGTCGGGAAAAAACCCGTCACCTTAAAAAAATTGGCCTTGGCTATTCCTCTTGCCCAGTGGTTTGGGGTCACTAGGCAAGTGTAAAATCAGAAAGGCGTTACCCCACCCCCTGCCAAACAGCCGCCATCTTGAAAACAATAAAATTTGTTTTTTCTCGCGATCCATTGGTCGCACAGAAAAAGTTATTCAACAAAAAAGGTTGAAAATAAAATTCTACACATTTTTTGTTATTGACGCGATACCGAGCAGTTGGTGTTGCTAACGGTAGAGGGCGACAAAGTTACCAAAAATCGGTTTCCGCCATTCTAGCTCTGTAGGGGTGGTTTTTTCAGAAAATTGCAAATCTGAGAGTTGTAGTGCTTGAAAAAATGTGCACGAATCTCTTTTAATAATGTGATTGATTTAAACAGTGTCCGATTGACAGCCCTTCAAAGTCCGCGCGGCGTGAGAAGGGCATATTCCGGCGCAGCAAAGAAACCATTTCTCTTTTGCAAAAAAATCGTCACGTCACTCAAGTAGTTCTAATGTGAATAGGTTTTCAGAACCTACAGAAATTCTACACATTTTTGGTCATTGCCGGGATACCGAGAAATTGGTATAGGTAAAAAATTGAAAATTATGGGAAAGGAATATACGAGCCCAGAATCATATCATTTGGCCTGGGCCAAATGATATGATTCTGGGCTCATAATGCTCTTAAATTTGCTGGTATAATATTTGGAGTTCGTCCCAAATTTGTCTTTTTTCTGTTATGGATTCGGTTGTTTTATAGTTTCGCAATATTTCATACACTATAATACGATAATTGCAATTGTTTGTAAATTTTGCACAGGAATGATCAAAACTCAACAAATCGACAATAGCTTTACCATGTACCATTTTTGCAATAGGAATAGACACCCGACTGTCTATATGTTATGAAACAACAAACAGCTTGTTTTATTTCAACCAAAACATGTTAAAGTTAACGAAATGATATGTTGATCATATGGGTCAAATGAAATGAATCGGTAATTTATCTTAAAGTTAGTGTTTCCCGACTATTTTTTGTAAATTGTTATTGCTAAAGCTGTTATAATATTGCTAACACTCCTACAATTATGATGTAAGAATATTGACCAAAAAGATTTTCTTTTGTGGGTACAAAATAAAGATACCTGAAAAATCTTAACTGGGCCAAATCATGTGATTCTAGGCTCTTATATTGAAAGTAATTTATTTTTACATAAATCCTAAGACACGTTTTCTTTTTTTTTTTTTGGAGCTGTTCCTTCGTCTTGGTTTGGAGCCTTGGACACAACCGAGTCATTATCGACCATGATAGGAGTGTTGTTTAAACTTTTATTGAAAAAAGAACCCACAACTTGTGAAGAAAATTCCTCGTCGGTGTCATAATTTTCATCCTCGCTGTCTGCGATATCGGATGTTTTAGATGCTTTTCGTTCTCAAAATCTTCTCTTATCACACTGGCCTTGATAAATTCTACCTCGCACAGTCACGGCTTTTTGGTCCTCGCCGACTTCTTCTTTGCAAACAAAACAGTAATCGGGCATTTTGTATGAACAGAACATTTAGAACATTTGAAATTATTGATTACTTTAGGTAGGTAGGTTCAGCAGAAAATTAATTTCAGGAACGAAGAAAATTTCATTTTCAGGTCTGGTTATATGATATAAAAATAAAGTGGTTACGGCAGTAGGTACCTTTTAAGTTCCTTCTGACATCCACGCGTATTTCTTCCCACCGATTTTCATTAAAATGGACTATTTTTGATATACTGCTCTTAGCTCTTCCCTTTTAGGATTTTTTTAATAGTTCGGATCTGATTTTGCAGCCAAGAATACAGCAACCCGTCATTTCAGACACTTAGATAAAAGTGCAGCTCCAAATATTTGAGTAAAAAAACACAAATTATTACATTTGCAGTGACAAGCTTTGACTTAAATGAACAATTTGCCAAATTTGATTAATGTGAAACTGTTTCTAAGGCAATGAGCATTCAAATACACGACGCGCGTGTTCCACCAATCACAATAAATTCCTTCGTTTTCTCAACTCTTATTTAACTATATACAGGGACTCTAGATCTGCCTACAGTGACTATATAAGGACAGTGTGGTCAATTTTGGTCATGTTTCTGATTGGTTGTTTTAAAATCCGCCATTAAGAGTCGTTTTACGAAATTACACATAGTCACATTAAATTGCTTCTAAGTCCTTTATTATTGAAAGTAGCCCCAACATGAAGTGGAATGAAATAATCATCATAAAATTGTACAGTGTTCTGTCTAAGCGAATGCCGAATTTTCGTTTGCATAAGTAAATGTCAACGAGTTAAAGTAAAATACTTTTTGCGAAAAGTGCGCATTAGAATAAATCAAAAGCAATAAAATACTATATAAATGTCTTACTGATAAAGATTATTCAATCAAATTAAAGCGAATTTATGGGTTATCTAACACTGAATATTATATTCCTTTAAATTAACTGGTGGTATAAATAGAACGGTTTGATTAAGAATATCGAAAAAATCAGTTTTTGTTGAGCTTTTGTACGTAGTCTCTGTGTCGACCATTGCAAAATGTTGTAAATTCTCGTTTTTTATGTACAAAAACACAATAAAGAAGATAACAAAGGACACATTGACTTATATTCCGATATTAGGTTGCTCGTTAACGAGGATTTTTAATCGCTGGCAGCGATTCTTTACGTTCTACGTCGTCTCTTGCCGTTTAATTCTGTTTAAGTAATATTATTGACATTATTGTAAAATTAATGTTACACTCCACAATTGACCACCTCACATTGCACACATTTTCTCGATCGTGGGTATACAGCGCTCTGAAAAGCATCTCCGAATTTCACATATGTCCAGTCCGTATAAAATGACGTTTATGTCACAATTTAGCAGGGTGACGTTTGTCTTACAATTTAGCAGGCCGTGCACAGAACAATACCTAAGGGCGTGGCTGGTTGTTGTAGAGACGACTCTTAATGGCTGCCTTTTTTTAAATTGACCACACTGTCCTTATATAGCCACTGTAGATTTGTCAAAAATTAAAAAATACAAATTGGAGCGGCCATGACCACGCATCAGCGGGTATGGATGAAGCTGGCCATGTCGAAATCTATCCTAGTGCACAGGGATAGCGCTGCCGTAGCAGTTTCAGCCAACCTTCCAATTAAACAATATCCCCATACGGTACCTGCAGCTCTGGATGACCCTAGTGGTCTTGCGACGACAGGCCCAACTACTACTGAGCTATACCATTCCGCTCCGAGAAGTATGTCGACCGGTTTTGACATAAAATGTTCAGAATCAGGTAGCTTCCATTAAAAAAAAATCCATTACAGAGGAGGTACAGTTGATTCCACCACAGCTTTTGGCCAAAGTTACGGATAGCTTTAGGCACAGACTTGAAGTGTGCATCCAAAGAGGACGGCCGCCACTTAAGTGACATAATTTTTCATAAATAACTATGTCACATGAAATGGTAGATTGTCATCTTTCATTTTGTACAATAAAATAAATTTTCTCATCAAAAACAACTGAGATACTTTCATTTGAAAAACGTCCGTTTCTTATATGTCACCCTGTACAAGTGCCTCTACGTTCAGGAAATCCTGTTCGGGATGCCATTTCAGCAATATCATACACCGGAACCACAATTAATAACTGCTCTGGCCAACTGTTCGGTACCATTACTATCGAGAACATCTACTTGAGCTGTGGTGAGAAGAACTATACATCCAGGCTTTGCGAATGCTCGAAGAGACGAAATGGATGGTCCTGCAACCTGAGGTACTGGCTGTGAACTACTATGCGATTGAAGGCGATTTTTACTACCTTCCAATGTTTTCGAAATCGATTAATGAACTTTATGGTCGGTACGAGTGTTCATATGCAGTAAGCTGTAACGTTTCGAATTATACTGCTCACAAGCTCTTGGCATAGGACATTGCCTGAGGAAGTTCCCTCGTTCTAAACAAGTTAGGCAAAATATTAACGGTTTCGCTACTTCGACACGATCAGTCTTTTGACAAAATTGTGAACATTTTTGCAAGTTATGACAATCCTTGCACAATAGACATTGCCCTTACGGTTGCGAGGCAACTAACAACGAGGTACGATTTCCACG
This sequence comes from Agriotes lineatus, assembly GCA_940337035.1. Classification (NCBI taxonomy): domain Eukaryota; kingdom Metazoa; phylum Arthropoda; class Insecta; order Coleoptera; family Elateridae; genus Agriotes; species Agriotes lineatus. Next base: position 37,294 of record CALNHX010002929.1, on the reverse strand, counting down.
AGGTGGCTTTGACCATTGAAGAGAACTCGATAAACTAGTGTTTGGTTTAGCGATCGATCTGCCTGCGCTAACAATTGAACTACTTGTCTCAACGATACTCGCCTCTTCATTTAGCATGTTAACAAAATATGTAACAGTAGGATAGGCTGTAGCGATAATCAGTTTCTCTCATGTTTCCATCAAGTGCTTGTTTAACTTCTTCACTAAAATAAACAGTACTGGGAGTCGATTTAGTTCCTATATACACTGAGACTATCGAATTATATCAGAACAGAATTGATAGAACTAGATGGCAGTGCAGAATTTATGTACAATAAACTTAAAGAATGCCTATTTAAAGCAGCCAAGTATTCATTGGGAGAAATGATAAATCAGAACAGCAACAATAAAAATAACGATAGTTGGTGGAATGATGGCATTCGAGAACTGGTTGAAGATAAGAAGTATCTATACGAAAACAGAAAACAGCATCAGCGGTGTAACAGACAAGTTAAAAAGAAAGTGACAAAGCTTCAGAATGTAATATGGCAAGATAAATGTGCCGAAGTAGATCAACTGATAGGTGGTACACTGTCGCATGAAGCATGGAAAATGATGAAATAACTAAGAATGAATGAAAGAAATACACTACACCCTATTACCATAGACACTTGGAAACAATATTATGAAAACCTATTATCTGAAAACAGAGACGAATACAAGAACGTACAATACGAACCTTTGGATACTACGGTTGAATACTATGAAGAAATAACTGTCGAAGGGATCCGAAGAGCGCTACAGGGAATGAAAAATAGAAGATCGCCAGGTCCTAGAGGTTGTCCAATAGAATTGGTGAAATACGCCCCTACAGTAGCGCTGGAAGTTATAAAAAATATATTCAATAAATGTCTACATGGAGAAGAAATTCCTTCAGAATGGAGAGTGGCATTTATAAGTTCCATACATAAAAAAGGACATAAGAAAGATTGCGCCAATTATAGAGGGATAAGTGTAACCAGTTCTACAGGTCAACTGTACGGAGGCGTAATAAAAACACGATTGGAAATGAAAGTAGAACAAATTGAGGAACAAAACGGATTCCGTGCAGGGAGATCCTGCATAGATAATATTTTCTGTTTAGCACAAATAGGGAAATACATTTAATATTTATTAGAAGGCTTACGACAGCGTGCCAATTAATAAGTTATGGGAAGTTATTGAAAGAAGTAAAACAAAGAGAGTGTATGTGAATGTAGTTAAGCAACTCTACAAAAACAACACGAGCAGGGTAAAAATGAGGAATACACTTTCACAAACATTTGTCTGTTCCAAAGGTTTAACACAAGGGTGTTCTATATCGCCCAATTTATTTAATATATATATACAACAAGCATTGCACAATTGGACCAAAAAGTGTCAAGGAATGGGTATACCGAGACGACATCTTGCATACATTACTCTTTGCGGATGATCAAATTATTACCGCTGGTGACCTAGAAGACAGTGAATATATGGTACGAAAATTAACAGATGAGTATGATAAATTGGGTCTAGAAATTAACCTGGATAAGACAAAATATATGGTAGTAGGTGGTCAAAGCAGAGGTATACATACAGACAAGGGCGTTATAAGAGCCTGCACAGAATATAAATATCTGGGTGTCACAATAACGAACGAAGGAGTAAGGGACAAGGACATTCTAAATAAAGTGGCCCAGGGAACTAGAACGATTCAGTTGCTTAACCCAATCTTGTGGAGTAAGTAAGAAGATAACAAAAACAACAAAACAAATGTTATATAAAACGATTGTGCAAAGTATATCAACATACGGTTCAGAAGTATGGACGATAAATACAAAATGTGAAGGACGACTAGAATCACTTGAAATGAATTACTGGAGGAGCTGCGGAGTATCCCGTTTGGACAGAATACGCAATGAAGAAATTATAGAACGTATGGATGTACAGGAATGAATTATCGACGTAATTGAACAAAAACCATTGCTATGGTGCGGACACCTTAGAAGAATGCTCGACACAAGATGGCCTCAGAGAATATACGAATGGGCTCCATGGAAAAGGAGGAAAAAAGGAAGACCACGTACGCGATGGAAAGACAAGGTGGCAATAGCGATGCGATCAAGAAATCTGGAGGACGGTGATTGGGAAGATCGCAAAATGTGGCGTAAAAATTCGCATATATATAAATGAAGTGTAGATCTATTTCGTAACTGATATGATTATTTAACATCTGCACTATCTGCAGATTTAGGTTCATCCTCATTGACCATATTTTCGTTCTGAATGATGTCTTCAACCACTTTATTTTCTCCCCCAAATTCAATCGATTCTACATCGTCATTCTGCAGTTGCAGCTCGTTTGTGTTGTCTCCCTCTAATTTTGTAGGTTCGAAGTTCCTATCATTGTTAATCACCTTGAGCTCTTCGTGTCTTTCTAGAGGTCTTTCTTCGAAGACAACATCCCTTGAGCGTATAAGTCGGTGTCCGTTTTTATCTTCACACCATATACGATAACCGTCATCATTATCGTAACCTATTAGAATGCCCTGGGCGGCTTTCTTATCTAACTTCGTTCTTCTTTGTTTCGGAACATGAGGATAGCATGTCCTTCCTATAATTCGTAAATGCTTAATACTTGGGTTTCCTTCCGAACCACAACTCATGCGGATATTTATTTTCGTGTCTACTAGCACCCGTTCTATTTAAAATATATGCAGCAGTATTAATTAATTAATTCTGCCCATAAACCTTGAGGTAGAACTTCATGTGCGTACATCGTAGACCTAGCTGTCTCAACTAACGTTCTGTTTTCTCGCTCACTACAGCCGTTCTGCTCAGGCGTGTAAGGCATTGTAAGACGCTGTCTAATTCTGTGATTCTTCAAAATATCTTTTTTATTATACCTGCAATACTGGAAATAAATTACGCACTAAAAACTAACGAAATAATTTTTGTCGTGATAAATCGAGAGGGCATAATAATATTGCTACTATAGTTACATTGCTACACGTTTCCGTGATAACCTTTAAAGCTCGTCTAGCTTTAATCGCCTGTTTCCGCACGCTCAGGCGTGCTTTAAACGGCGATTCTGATGCAGGTATAATAAAATAGCTATTAAGGCAACTAGTGTTTTACAGAGGGTTTAAAAATCGAGGTCGATCATGTTAAAATTCGAGCGAAGCGAGAATTTTATGATCGACCGAGATTTTTAAACTGTAAAACACGAGTTGGCTTCAATATTTTTTCTACAGTCGAAGAGTTTGTTAGCCAAAATGCCCTCGGGGCTTCGCCCCTCTCCAAAGCGGCCCTCGGGGCTCTACCCCTCTCCAAGGGGGCCCTCGGGGCTCCACCCCTCTCCAAGGGTGCCCTTAGGACTCCGCCCCTCTTCACGGGGGCCCTCGGAACTCCGCATCTCCCCAAGGGGGCCCTCAGGGCTCCGCTCCTCCTCAAGGGGGCCCTCGGGGCTCCGCTCCTCCCCCAGGAGGGGCCTCGGGGCTCAGACCCCCTCCAAGGGGGACCTCGGGGCTCGGCCCCTCTCCAATCGGGCCCTCGGGAATCCCCATACAAATCGGTCCAATATAATAACTGTACTTTTAATCTTCACAAATAATAAGGTTTTATAAACTCTTAAAATACTCCGTGCTTTAAATGGAGTGGCGTGTTTTATAGACAACATAAATCACGCTGCATATGACCCTTGGATACAGTTTAAATCACGGCTGTAGAAAAAATAGCGTAAAGTATTCGTGGATAACTGGTCTTTAAAACACTTGCTACACTTGCTACGCCGTCGTGCTCGGAAACTCGCGCGTGTTTTAAAGACCTTGTTATCCACTCATACTTTAATATACTATTTTGTATTGGGCATATTTTAAGTCATCTTTTTAATATCTAAATCCTAGAATCCAGCAGCTTAAAACACGTTTCCCGGAACAACGTGTTTTAAAAATTTTAAAACACGAAACAAATATAGCAACAATAAGGGCCTATTAAATGCGTTTTTGTATCTTGAAGTGTTACATTTATTTGTTTAAGGTAAGCAATTACATTCCCAAACTGCTCAATGCGCAGGTTTTCTTTCACTTTTAAGGATGACTTCAGCATCGAATAATGCTGCCAAAGTGAAGCATGTGACGTTTCTTGCTGCAAATCAAATGAATTAAATATAAAGAAATTAAAATAATCGCAGACTTACCTTCTCATCTAAATACGCACGAATTACCTCTTCTGTTACCGAGAAGGCTTTGTTATTTTCGCACCAATGACAGAAATTTTAATAAACCTTCTCGTAAACAGCTTTAGACTTCACGGGCAACACATTTCTCGCAATAGATTCCCTTTCTTTAAAATATTTTTAGGAATTTGATTTGACTTTGACATTTTCGTTTATAAAATAAACAACATATCCATAGCGACTCGTGACCAACGTGGTTGATCAACAGAAAAAATGTTGAATGACACTCTTGCGAAAACGCTTAAAGTATCTCAGGTGTCTATGCAACTCGACTGCGTCTCGTTGCATAACAATACCCTCGAACTTTAAGCTTGTGTTTTCGCACTCGTAATATCATTATTATCAAACTGTCCGCTATTATCACACAAAATGGTTTTGATAACATGTCCTGCTACTTTCGTTTCAGTAATCATCTGTACCAACTTCTCTTTCACCTCAGACTCCTCCCTCATGAAGTAAACACGTCGATAACTAGAGTAATCATCTTTGAACAATACAAAGTAGCGATATTTTGAAGTAGAATACAAAAACGGTCCACAAACGTCTGAAGGCAGAAGCTCTCCTGGTTGAGTAGCTCTTTCCCTAGTTCCAAATTTCAATCTTTGCGCTTTCCAATAAACGCAACCTTCACAAATACTTTGATCCAAAGACAACTTCAGTCCCAGCTCTCTTTCTACTACAGCTTTGACGTGTCTTTTATTTTGGTGAGCTAATCTTTCGTGATACAGCTGCATTAGATTTGTTGCCGTCATCGCATAAACTCGAACATCTGGTAAAACGTTTCTGGATTCCAGTTTATATAGTCCTCCATTACGACTACGCTTGTCAACAAGTCTTACTTTACCATCTACTGTCAAACTGCATGTTTGTGCTGTGGAAGTAAAAGTACTTTGCGGTTTTTTATCATAAGCAGTCAATACAAAGAATATATTCTTTTGTAGACTTGGTACGTACCAGACATCAGCCAAATCTATTCTTTCCCGTCTGCCATTGATATTTGATTCAATCTCAACTGTACCTCTTCCTTCGGCTCGAATGCAATTACCATTACCTGTGGTAACCGTATGAGTTTGATCAAAATGTTCAAAGGTCTGGAACAAATCGCTCCGGTTTGTAATGTGCCTTGTCGCTCCATTATCTATGTATTTTTTCATACCAATTTTCTTTGTCACATTCTGCTGTCATCGCACATGAATGAGCTGTCATTAATGTTATTTTTTCCTCCTGTTTAGAAGAGAGTGTATTACTATGTTTTGGTGGTCTTCCGTCTCTGATCCACTTTTGGCATTTTTTCACACGGTGGTCCATTTCAAAACAATAATTACACCTTATTTTCTTGTCCTTATACTTTTGACTTTTACTTTGCGTGTTGCTAATTAAAGCCACTGGATGAGGTTTAGCAGTTTTTCAAGTAAGAGCCCTCTCGTATGCGCATAGGTGACTAGTTAGGTTCTCCACAGTTCTTTCTTCTTTTGACATCAATAACCAGCGGGATCTAAAGGAAAAATATTGTTCACCGAGAGTATCTAATATTTTACAATTTAATAGAAGTTCTGGTAACACTTTATTGTCGCCTTCGCCTTTTATGATTTCTTGATTCAACTCGTTCCATATATTTTTCAGTTTTGACATGTGTGTAGCGATGTCATCTGCCGGTGCTCGTTTGTATCCAAAGAACTGCATACATAGATTGTACGCTCTATCTTCGCAAATACCATCATACAGCCTATGTAACTCTAGCCATACTTCACGAGCAGTTGCATAACGCATGACCTTTCGTAATGTATCTTCATTCATGTTGGTTGTCATCAGAAGCAACGCGCTACTGTCAGCTTTCATATAGTTTGTAAACTCCAACCTATAAGGCAACACTTCAGCGTCACCGGCACCGTCTGCCAATTCTACAGGTTTGTTTACCTTTCCTTCTACAATATCCATTGCATCTGGCATGCCTCTCAATAAAATGCATATTTTGTATTTCCATGTAGAACAATTAACTTCTTGATTGCCAATTTGCAATTTGGCAGTAAAGTTCTCCATTTTCGAAAAATTAGTGCGAGCCCATAACCTGATATAACACTATCAAACAGTAGAACTTAATCTCGAAGAATGTTGACCATTTCTTAGAATAAACCCAGAGAAAGTTTAAGTATTTATATATTGACAGACTTATATACATGCATAATAAAAACAACACAATTACATATCATACCAACAGCTATTTGGATACTATAAACCTTTCAATCGCCAGCTTTAACAGAATCAACTTTGCATCCATCCTAGTAGGGAGGCCAAGAGAATTAATAATTATTTTCGTGGGACTAAGTAGGTTTATACCGACAAGTGATACAATCCTAATTAGCGGTGTTTCCTCAGTAGAAAAACTCCTGTTCTCGCTTTCTTAGCCTGTGGAGTGAGGAGCTATGACGTCACAAAGGTGGTAAAATGGCAGGATTCAACAGTTTTTTGCAAATATGTCGTTACCTGTGAAGTTTACTCTAAACTTTACCTTATACAAAATTAATCTACCTACATTTAATTTACAGTAAAAATGGTCTTATGCATTTTTGCAGTCCAGTAAAGGATTACGGAGATATGGAGGGGGTAAGAATGTAACTTTTTCTGTTTGACAAAAATTCAAAAATTACGCCTATGAACTCGTAATATTCGCTCCAAGTGTATTATATAAAGAGTTCAAGGAAGTGGGGAAGCGAGATGGTTATGGTGAAGCACCCAGCACCAAAGACGACATACTCGAACATTTGCGCAGATCATCCACTACTACACATGTTGAAGTGAAAGTGGAAGATGGAATTAATGTCACTCTTGGACAAGAAAAATTTCTAACTAATACTAAAAACAAGATGCAACTGATTGCTCTAATCACTGTACACAACAGCAAGCTGACTGCAAAGTGATTTAGGCAGAAGGTGGTGCTGACATCAAGATCGTTTTTACAGCAATTGACGAATCAAAGAAGAAAACAGAGGCTATCGTAATTGGCAATGACACCGATTTATTGGTCTTGTTGGTTGTTCATGCTCCAGCCAACAAACAGTTGAAGATGATTGTACCGAAGAAAGATAACCAAGAAGAAAAAGTTTACTGCACTCGTGCATACAGCGAGGTATCGGGGAAATGAAGGATGTTCTCTTGACAACTTGTACTTTCGCCGGATGTGATACCGTTTCTTCAATTTACAGAAAGGGAAATATAACGCCTTCTGAAAAAGTGCAAAGTGACAAGGAGCTTTAGAAAAAGCTGTGACTTTTAACAACCCAAAGGCAGAACCAGATGCGCTAGCTGATGCTGGAACCATTTCTTCCTTTCGATATTTGCATCAACAAATGCAGATAATTTGGATACTCTGCGCCATCAATTTTACTTTCAGACCATCGCAAAGGAGCCTGTACACACAAATTTGAGGTTGGTTGTACTTTCCCCCACTTTAGCAGCTGGACAACAACACTCTTATAGAGTTTACCATCAAGTGCAGCAATGGCTCAATGTCAATAAAGATTCACTAAAATGGGGTTGGAAAAGGATTGGGGGTTATTTGCGTCCAGTTGCAACCACAAAGGCAGCTGATCCTGAAAAATTGCTCTCCCTCATTGTTTGCACTGTGAGCGTCGTCAGAGTGGCTAGAAATGCTCAAATATGTGCAAGAATTGCTCCGGACATAGGTGCACCAACAGAGATGCACTAATTATTGACGACGGCATCGATGAAGATAATATTCAACATGAAAAAGAGCTTAACGATTTTTAGGTTACTGAATGCTGTAATTTAGTATTATGTAACTACCATGTACGTTGTACATACCACTTTCCATTGAAGAACATTGAATTTACTGAAAAGCATGTATTGTGAAGAAAAAAAATTGCCATTATTTTTTGTATTAAAGCTTATTAGATAAAGTTTGTAGTCAACCTTGTTTCAATGCTATCCACATGGTTTTATATTTTTAGGAAAATATGACAAAAGATGGAGGTAATTTAAGTAGCTTTAATTATAAAAGCTCAAATGGGAAAGAGGAAAACGATATGATGAATTATCTATAAGAAAAAATAGGCAAAATGAAGATAAAAACGACAAAGGAGGGGAGCAATGTAGATAGATATATTGTCCGATTCATACACATAGGCGTACATACATACATACACACATACAAATGTTCCTATGTTAATGATGCGTTACTAAGTACTTTTTATAACGAAACATACTCCCTTTCAATTGATTACGATGAATCCCAAGCTAACTAAAAAATAATGACATCATTGCCCCCTCAATATCTCCGTAACTCTTGTCTAGAAGTCAAAAATGCATAAGACCATTTTTATTGTAAATTAAATATAGATTAATTTTGTATAAGATAAAGTTTGCGCTAACCCTCATAGTTAACGAGATATTAGCATATTCCACCCCCTCCCGCCTAAACCCAACGCGCAATGTTGTGCAACTTTATACCACTTACTAAGAGGAGGGTACTAAACAGTTTGCTGCTGGGTAGAACTTTCTTTTTGGATGTTTGGGTTAAACCTGGTGTAATATTCTATTACTAATTCAAATTATTGTGAGTTTTATAATGACACACGTATATGACTTTTTTGTATCACCTTTTATTTCAACTGACTCTTTTCAATAATGTAACAAATAAGTAAATATAACAATGCACACGGGAAATACACACAAATCTAGTATTCTACATTCTCCACCCCACGTGAAGACAGAGAGTCTTCTTAAGTTGTCTGTAAGACACACAACTTAGAAACAGGTCTGACATAGTTTCCTTTGTTCGTCTTTACAGTGGCCACCCGTACAACTCCGTCTCTTCCAGGAAACACTTATTCAATTTTTCCTAACATCCACTGATTACGGGGAGCCTTTTCATCAACGATAATCACTATGTCTCCTATTTTAACTGGTTCTGTTTTTGAGTGCCACTTTTGTCTTTTAATTAAAGTTGGTCGGTACTCTAAAATCCATCGCTTCCAGTAGTAATTTGCTAGAGCTTCGGCAAATCGCCATTGCTTTTTGTTACAAACTTCGGTTGTAATTTCACAGTAGGTGTTGACATCTCCAGGTCTCAGCAGTAAAAAATGGTTAGGGGTAATTGCTTCAGGTTCATCAGGATCAACAGACACGTGCGTTAGTGGTCTGCTATTTATAGTATACTCAACTTCTGCTAATAACGTATAGAGAACTTCTTCCTTAGGATTTACTGTTTTCAACACAACTTTAAGCGCAGTTTTTACTGAGCGTACCATCCGTTCCCAGACCCCTCCCATTGAGGCCGACGCTGGCGCGTTGAATTTCCAAGAAACAGCTTTGAGAGAGAGTTCATCTTTAATTTTTGACTGATCGATAGATTGTATCAAATCTCTTAACTCCCTTTCTGCTCCAACAAAATTAGTTCCGTTGTCTGTTACAAATTCCAATGGCTGACCGCGTCTTGACATAAATCTTCTTATAGCCAAAATTGTAGAGCTGGTATCCAATGATGACGCCAATTCAATATGTACTGCACGTATCGAAAGGCATGTGAATAGTACACCATACCGTTTTTCTGTTCTTCGACCAATTGAGACCGTCATAGGGCCAAAGAAATCTATTCCTACGTAGGCAAAGGGAAATACAAACGATTGTAATCTCTCTGGGGGTAAAAACCCCATTTCTGGAACCGTAGGCTTACATTTCTGAATTGCACATTTTCTGCAATTTCTAAAACATTTCTTAACAGCCGTTCGGCAATGCAAAATCCAGTATTTAAGTCGCAAGTTATTTATAACAGTTTCAACTCCAACGTGAATAGCTTTTTCATGATAAAAATGAATTAAAAGTTCAACAATTTTGTGTTTAGGGTCTAAAATCATAGGGTTTCGTACATCAAATTCCAAATTCAGTTTCCTAGTATCTGGAAATCTTCCTTTTAAGCGAATGGTTCCATTTTTATCTAAGAATGGAGAAAGCTTATACAAACGATTACTAGTTTGCAGCTCTTTGTTTCTTTGTAATGCATGCAATTCTTCTTGGAAAGTATCGTTTTGACATTTTCTTATTAATAACTTACGAGCTACCTCTAAAATATCTACGTCTAACTGTAAAATTTGGTTTCTTTCATTTTTCTTAAGTTTTAGCATTTTTACACCATATAGAATCCAACCTGTTACTCGAAGTAATCGTACCCACTTAGAAAATCGTGTTATATCTGGCACTACTTTTAGATCACTCGTACTTTGGAATTCATATAAAACAAAGGCAGTTTGTTGGTTCTCGCAGTATGGTTCCTTTGGCCAAAAATATTCGGGCTGCTTTAAAAATTTTGGTCCGGTAAACCAATTGCTTAAAGGGCTAAAGTCCAGATTTTTAATATCTTTAGTTGCTAAATCAGCGACATTTTCTTCTGAAGGTGTCCAATGCCATTGTGACACGCTAGTTGTTACGCTCATTTTGACATTTTCCTACTTGTTAATTGAAATAATTAGTCAGATTTGGCAATTTACTTTTATTCTCTAAATATACAGTACTTTATCCATAGTTAGGCAACCCAAATACCTTCAGCCTCAATTTTGAATTAAAAGGAACACTTTGTTATCAGTTCTGCACATACAATCAGCACCTATAGTTTTTCTTCCTTTTTTCGAATTTGACTTTGACATTGATAACCTGGGATCGTGAATTGCTCTGGCCAATTTGCATTCCATTCTTTTCCATTGCTTCGATCGTTGAAGTTTGTGCCCTGGGAACCTTTTGCTTCTCTGGCTTTGGTTATAGCCGTCCTCGTCGTTTTGAGGGATTTTTGGAGGCAAGGCGCCCTTTGGAACGTTCTGGAAGCCGTTGGGAGTTGCTGCCAGCGTTCGTTCGCTTTTGTTGCGGTTTTGGCATGGGCTCTTCTTGATCAAATGGAGCGTTCGGCTGTTCGTCACCATTCGCAGGTTTGTTACGATTTCTTTTCGTCAGCGTGGTTGCTTACCTGGAAATTTGTAATTTATAGCCAACTATTCTACGCCTTGGAAATGCGTCAACTATTCTATGCCATGAAAATGGGCTTTATTTGTACGCCATGGAAATTGAATTTTACCTCTGCGTCCTGCGAACTGGGTGTTATCGCTTGGAGTTTTGGTGTGGTTCATTCTACCTGGGACTGCTGGAGCCACGCCGAACCGGCGTGCCGCTCATCCCCTGCGGTCGCCTCATTGCAACTATCGAAGCTCGACTGCTGCCCGTTGCGAGGCCACCTCCTGGTTGCTTCGTCCACCAGCTCTGCACCACGTGCCGTGGGTACCTGAGAGGTTTTTAGAGCAATTTAGTTACTTATGTATTGTTTGTCGATTTGGTTTGTAGATATGCCTTTTTAGAATTTCGATTATGGTATTTTGTGTATTATGCTCTGTGTGCTTTATTTGCGTAATTAGCTATTTGTTTAAATTGATTTACTTACCCGGTAGTACGTTCTTGACGTGTTAGCCGGCCGGGGCTGCGGTAAACTCACCCTTAAATTACGTAGTTTAGTTTCCGCCATTTGCTTGTACGTAAACTTAATCTTATTAGTATTAAATTAACGGCTGTGTCTAGGGAACCGAACGCGGTACCCTCTTGTTCAATTTCAAGCTTCCGTGATTTGTTTGCGCGATTTTAAATATGTTTAACAATGTAAAGGGGCATATTCAAGTAGATTTTGGAGCGTTCATTGACTTACCTGATGTCTTTGCAATAGAAAACTACCTAGAATTTTATATGGCCATATATACTCGTCAGTGTTTTCGCTTCGTAGAAATTTTGAGTACTAATATAGTCATTTTGAGCTGGCACTCGGGGTTAGACGTCAGCTGATTGCTTGGATAGCTCTCTTCTGCCACGCCCTGCCTCACGGGATGCGTGCAGACTATTTATTTATTTAGCAAGTTTATTGTTAATGCTTTCTTCCTATTCGCGAAACGCCGTTACAGGGTGATACAATTTTAATTACTCATGCCGCACCCAACTAATTATTTTAAAGTGTTTGTTTTGTCGTAGCTTGCCTTGTTATATATTTATTGTTGTACTTGCTTTTGTGTGTGGGTATTTCTGGCACTATAGTACCAATATAAATAAAGCTGTGATCTATTCATTGGTTGTTGGTTTGTTTATTTTTGACTTGCTGGTTTTTATCCTCGACCTTGTGTAAGGTCCGGCACAAGGAATTGGATCTGAGTCTAGGACCTGGCGCCCACTCCTTTTTTTTTCGTATTCTCTTTCAGCATAGCTGGAACCCTGCGACCCTCGCGGCGAGCTAGCCCAATTAGGCCGATAGTTACCAGCCGGCAAAACATCAAATATAACTTTCGCCAAAAGGTAAGGCCGACCGTCTATCTTCCCTGACATAGTGTTTTCGTGAATTTCTCCTAGTCGGCATGCAACAAATATAGGAAATCTTCTACACTTAGATCTTATTTGTTTTAAAACAACAAGTGAGTCAGTCCAATAATAAACAGATCTTATTTTGTATTCCAATTCAGTACAAATCGATTTTCCAATTCTGCACGCTAAAACTGCACCTTGTAATTCTAATTTCGGAACAGTTTGTTGATTGATTGGGGCAACTTTGCACTTGGAAGTAACAAAACTTGTCAATATATTTTCATCGATTTGGACTCGTAGAAGCGCAACTACTGCATATGCTTTGTCACTTGCGTCCGAAAATAAATGTAGATCGACACAATTTTCTACTTTCATAAGGCTAGGAAAATAACACCTGCTAATAGATATGGGTGCGAGATTATGGAGTTCTTTAAGCCAGTTATACCATACTGTAAATAGATCTTCAGGTATCTCAGTGTCCCAGTCTATGCTACTTCTCCAAATGTTCTGTAATAATATTCTCGCTTTTATGATCAAAGGATTCAAGAACCCAAGGGGATCAAATATTGACATTACAATACGAAGGACTTCTCTTTTAGTGGGAACTCTTGAGCCGCTTGAAACATCATCTGGGATTTTCTGAAAATGTATATTAAAAACAAATTCATCAGATGTTGGAGACCACGAAAGTCCAAGAACCTTTCTATTTTCTCTGAATCGATTTTTAAATTATTTGACGTTTCGGCTCTCAAATGTATTGGTATCGAGTTCATTACTAATGGTGAGTTGCTTATCCATTCTGTCATCTCAAATCCACCCCGTTTATGAACAATGATAATGTTTTTAACCCTCTCAATGGCTTCAGCTATTGTATTAGTAGAATCTAAATAGTCATCGACATAATGTTGTTTCTTTATCGCCCGCTCAACTCCTGGATACTCATTTTCATATTCTTCTGCGTTTCTATTTTTTACAAACTGGGCTACCGATGGAGATGATACTGCGCCAAATATCATAACATTCATTTCGTAAACATCTGGTTTTTTATCTTTGTTTCCTTCACGCCAAAAAAATCTCTGACTACATCTATCTTCTGGTCTAATCACTACCTGGTGAAACATCTCTTTTATATCTCCACATAAAGCTATACGACCTTGTCGAAATCGCCATAAAACTGCAACAAGGGACGGAACGAAATCAGGGCCTCGAAAAAGAAAGTCGTTCAGACTATATCCGAAAGATTTAGCAGCGGCATCAAACACAAGACGGATTTTTTCAGGTTTGTTAATATTCCATACAGCAAAATGCGGCAGGTACCAGTCTTTTGGGTTTTCAGTAAATTCGTCTTCTTTTAGTTTCTTCGCATATCCTTTGTTTATATATTCCTCAATCTTCTTACAATATTGTTTAGCAAAGTCTTGATTTAGATTCATTTATCTCTCCATACATGAAAGTCGTTTCAAAGCATTTACTTTACTTTCTGGAAAGGTATTTTCTTCGTTTCTGTATAGGTGACCAATTTCATACCGATTTCCAATATGCCTTATAGTTTTTTCCATTATTGAAACCGCCTTTTGGTCTTCTATCGATTTAATTACTTTCACTTCCATATTGACGCCAAAATTTTCGAGTTTAAAATTGTCTCTTATCATTATTTCTAGTTGGTCATCAGCAAGTTTGCAACAAAGACTTACATGGTTTGACTCTCCATGTACTGAACTAGCTCCTACAACTCCATGTATGGTCCACCCTAACTTTGACCTGGACAATACTGGGTGATTAAGTCTTGGCTGAATCACTTGCCTTGGCACTATTAAACCGCAGTGGTCTTGTCCAATCAACATTTTTGGGGCGACGTCTTCTACAGCTTTTAAAATGTTTGAGTCCAAATAAGGAAATTTCTGCGACAAAAATGTTACATCTATTTTCTGTCTAGGTAAGCTCAAGTTATTTACAGTTCTGACATTTCTTAATTGATAAAAATTAGGAATTTTAGTTTGGGCTGAAATTTTAACAGAAACTATCCTTGACGTGTCTTCATGATGCGTTATTTGGTTAGTCCATTGAAAACACAGTGGAACTATAGGTCCTGGAAGTTCTAACTTTTCAGACAACTCTTCTTCTATCATGGTGCAGGTCGAACCTTCATCGAAGAGTGCAAATGTATGTACTTCTTTATTTGGACCTTGTAAAATTACAGGAGCAACCCTTAATAATACAGTCTCGTTTCTATTAGATATACTCGTACAGATCTCGACCGAATTTTCTTTATTTGGTACAATTTTATTTGCAATTTCGGTTCTATTTACATGCAAAATATTATTATGTCGGCCTCTGCAGCCTTCAAAGCCACATCTTTTCTTAATAAAGCATCGGTTTACACAGTGGCCTATTTTTAAACACAAGAAACATAATTTTAAATCTAATACGACTTTCCGTCTATCAAATACAGTCTTTTCAAGAAATTTTTGGCATTTTTCAATCTCGTGTTTTTTATCTTTACAGAACATGCAACATTTATTGTTTTCATAAGAATGATTTACGGCCATCACAGTCTCCTTTTTACCTGTAAATTTATATCTTTGAAAAGGATTGTAGATGGCACACATGGCACTAATCTCTTCAGCATACCAACTAGCAAAATCTTCCAAAGAAGTAGGACTTCCTTGTACATTCTTTTGCTGCTTGAATTTTCCCCAACTATATTTCTGGATCGCTGGCAGCTTCTCGACTAAAATAGCAAGCAATTCTGGACGGAGCCGGACATTTGGGCGCGGTCGTTTGGGCGAAAATAATTGATTACTTTAAAATTTAAGGTTTATTGTTAAGTATTATTATTCTAAACAAAACTCGAAGTCGACTAGTTTCGGTCAAAACAGAACACATATTAGAATTATATTAAACATTAGAACCATCAATCGATTAAATATAGTACAGCATTATACATTTACCAGCACAATTAATGAATTTTTATTTAAAATTATTTTCAACACCTATATATAATCTATTTCCATCTTTATTTCAATTCAGAATTATTATTTCATATCTAACATATGTACTGCCCTTTTTATGTATTCAGAATTATTTCAAAACTAATCTAGTATTCTACCTTCTTTATTTTTATTCGGATTTATTTCAAAATTTATCTAATATAGGTACATACTACCACCTTATTTAAAATTAATCTCATAACGGTTTCAATAAACAATTAGATTATTCTTTTAATATTGTTTGATTAATTACATTAACTTCTCAGGATAAATAATGATTTAATAAATGTTTGTTTATTTATGCCAAATTAAAATTATTACACTTAATGTGTTCCTGAATCCCAATGTTGACCCTTTCTCGCGCCCAAGTGTCTCGCGCCCAAGTGTCTCGCGCCCAAGTGTCCCCGCGCCCAAACGGCCGCGCCCAGACGGCCGCGCCGAAACGGCCGCGCCCAAATGTCCTAGACCGATTCTGGATTATATAAGTAAAGCGTAGAGTTTATGTTTCTCATTTTCGTAACCATGTTATCAAGAGCATTTGAGAAAGCAATGCATGTTTCGATCTTATCTTCTCTTATATAATTGAACTTTTTTACCTTATCCATCAATGACAAAACAATCCAGTCAGGCCTACCGAAATTCATTTCAAGTACTTTAATAATTTTTGTAACATTGTCAGGAGAGATAAGTAGAGCTTTAACAGTTTCTCTGGCTTTTCCTTTTAAAGCACGATCTAAACGTAATAGATTATCATAGTCACTTAATCTATTCTGTTCCGTAGAACGCTTAAATTCGCTAATAAATATAGGCCATTCAGTTAACTCACCAGAGAAAGAAGTAAGTTCTCTCATTTTTTGTCTTGACAGCAGGGTACTCATGTTATTTGAATTTTGTGCGCATTGTTTGGCAATTTCTAACAGCATCTGATTATTACCACCATTCATTTCTCCCGCGCCAAAAGAAGCGACTGAATTACCTATTTTCTTATGTGTAGCTATGACCGATTCCACTTCATAATTTGTGTTTGTAGTCTGTTTTGTGTTTTTCACCCAATCGCTTACCTTCACAGGGTCTTCGTAAAGATGATTAAAAACTTCATCGTAAATCTGAGTGGTTTGAACATTTTCTTCATTTTGTTCTTCCAACAACAGTTTTTTAATTTCCATTTCTCTCTGCGCATTTTGTCTTCGTTTTTCAATAGCTCTTAACTTTTCTTGTGTTTCTTCTTCGTCTAGCTGTTTCTGTTGCTGCAACAACTTTAATTCTAAGTTCGATCTAGAAACAGAAGAACCTTTAGACAAAACTGACGGAGATTTAACACACAAGTTATGATTAGAAGGCAGAGAACCGCAACCAACAGGATGTATGATCTCTGATCTTGTAGTTTTATTCTCAAGTTGTTCAGTATCAGTGTATTCCTTTCCAGTCAAAACATTTTCAGAATCTGCTTTAACAATACCGACCTTGTAGTTTCTTTTACCAACAGCATCCTGAACCATAATCCTGTCTGAAACTACTTGCTCATGTTCAGCATTACTCATGCATCTGAATCTTCTGGGAGGAACAGCCTTGTTACATCTACTACTTCGACGAACGTATAAATCATTTCCCGCATCATATGTACTTTCTGGCTTATCCATAGCGTGTTTCTTGTACCTCGAAGGACCAATGTAATATTCTATCTATTACTAATTCAAATTATTGTGAGTTTTATAATGACACACGTATATGACTTTTTTGTATCACCTTTTATTTCAACTGACTCTTTTCAATAATGTAACAAATAAGTAAATATAACAATGCACACGGGAAATACACACAAATCTAGTATTCTACACCTGGTTTTCTGTACAGAAACCTGGAACCGAGAATGGTCACCTTTGTGACGTCATAGCTCCTCACTCCACAGGCTGAAAAAGCGACAACGTGGTTTTTCATACTCAGGAAACACCACCGAATAAGAAGATACCACTTGTCGGTATAAACCTACTCAGTCCCACGAAAATCGTTATTTGACGAGTTAATTTAGTTTGGCCTCTCTACTATCCCCTGTAGTGACCTGTAGTGAGGTGCTCCGAATAAAGTCTCTAAATACGCATTAGAGAGAAGAGAACTGTCATTATAGCGCGCGGTTAATTGATCTCATACCGTGCTATAAGCCGCTGCAGTTAACGGAAACGACGAAATACGTTGAAGTGGCTCCCCACCCAAACATCTCCGCAACTGCATGTGCTTGTACACGTCAGGATACCGCGAATTCTGATGAACTGCCGCCGTCAACACTTCGTTAAAGTTTTTCCAATCTTTAATAGTACCACAAAATACAGGTAAATCTTGTTTCGGTAGATTTGCCCCTCTCCCGGAGTGCGTTCAAGGTGCAGCTGCGTTTGAGGAATCTTCTGCAGGCTCTCGAAACGCGGCCAAAACAATTGCTTGGTATTATGCTATTTTTAACATCGTCTCCTGATAAGTTTTAAACAAAATATCCATTTCTTTACTTATAATTTGTAAATGGTTCTTTAACTTAACGTTTGTGATGTCTTTCTATAAATACACGGCAACCCTTTCGAGGCGAATAACGTGTCGCATCGTAGTTACCGCAACGATTTTTCATTCATCAATTACCCCTATGGTTGATTAAGCAAAAGACAGTTAAGGAGTATTGGAAACAAAATGAAAAACCAAATCAAATTTCCGATTTGGTTTCCACTTAAAAATGACCCTAAGCGATTATTTTTATCTACGAGTGCGAACGTGCGGCCGAAATTTCCAAATGCCCCAATAAACCGCGATCACAAGAAATTGTTCTTGCCTGCAGCAATTTTTCGTCGACTTCGGCGACCATTTCCAAAACCACAAAATATAAACATTAATTAGGAATAACACAAGCTTTAACGCCAATTAAAAAACCTTGCAAATTCCTATCCTTAGTATCAACAAAAATTGTCTCGAAATTTGGAATACACCAAACGACAAAGATACCTTTCGAATTACCTGCATACAGCACGCGAACACGTGCGCTGAACACCTGCGATAACGAAGCGAGCGTACCTACGCCAACTAAAACTTGAATTCAGCATACACAAGCTTTTTTAACAGAAAAATCCGGCTCGAAGGGCCAAATGTTTACGATAGCAGCAGTGGGCTGTAATTTATATTTCAACTAATCGAAGAAACACATTATTCTTGGTGAGGGCACGAATGGATGAAAAGAAAAATGCATTGCCAACTACCTTGCTTCTGTATCCCTCTCTTCCACCCAGCTGGGGACCATCAATGGAAAGAACAAATTTCGACTCCTATTTTCCTTTAACAATAGTTCATATACACCAAAATCACGTTACAAAGGACAAAACTGGACCGATCGACTCGAGACACGCGGTCGCTCGCGGTACTTTCGGGAAATTGTTCGACTCTCGCGTATTTTTCTCTCTCTCTTTCTAGTTGTTCCAATCATATATTTGCAACTAGTAGCTCACTTTGAATCTCCTCATGTTCTAACTTTAAATTAGTTTTTCGTACTCACGTTGATTTGGTCACCTCTCTAATTCACCTGCAGTGCTATTTTTTTAATACTCTTGAACATAACACTTTAGTATATCGCGCAGGAAATTTATACTCGCTTATAAAAGTATTTGTGATCGGATCACCACACGTTTCTTTATTGTTTAGCAAAGTCAATTTCCTTTCTGCAAAGAAATGTTCAGCTGTTCTTATATAACTAAAAAGTGGTAGTGAAGGATATGTAGGAATATTTTCTTTAAAATTTCTTATTGAGGTAAATAGCGAAAAAAATCTATAGTTTCAACAGAATCTGGATCATGCGTTTATAGCAATTCATATATGTGGTTGATTCGACTCTCTGTAATATACTACCCAAAAAATAGTATAAACATTGTTCTACATTTTTATTTAGTTCACCATGATATTCTTCCAAATAATTATTAGTCATAAAAATTCTGTAGACTCTTCCAATTCGTCTTTATTTGTATGAGTAGTACTGTTTTTGCAATTGGCTACTAAGCGTTCCTTATTATTTCCAAAATAATTGCTGTGGGTAATTTGTGCCTCATATTTAGATAGTATTATTAACCTTAAAGACGTTTTGAAATTGCGTGGTCCTGGTATTGGTGCTCTACTTCGAATTACAGAAAAATATTACCGAAATTAACATAAATTCAGAGCTGTTTGTGGTGACAAAAATAATCCACACTGAAATAGCTGCCATTTTCCGTCATTTACTTTTATACCCCGTACAATATCCATTAAATCATTTAAAATACAAATTATTTCGTCGTCAATCTCCTCGTTATTGTTTATAAACAAAGCCATTTGTGAACGGTGGGCTATCATCAAGCTGAACCATTTGTACGTAACTTTATAAAACCAAACTGTAGTTTCATATACAGGATTCCGCGATGGAACGTTTCGGCGCAACCGATTCGGCGTAGCCCTTTCAGCGCGAACAATTTTCAGCGCAAGACGTTTCGGCGGAAAGACGATTTACAAGGCCATTTCGACGCGTAAACGTATAAATAATTGTCATGCGTAGTATAGAAACGTCTCGGAACTTTTAATGTTTATGAATAAAAATTACACATTGTTATGTAAGATTAGTTTGGAGTTTGGTAAGCTTCTGCCTAATACCAGCAGAATTTTCTAATATTTCGTTCTTATTCTGTTTTGCATGAGAAGACATATGACAGTTTAAATAAATATTCACTTATAATACCATGAGTAGTCAAAGTTATGTCGACTATTTTTGCGGTGGTGTCACGAATGTCCATTGCGCTTTGGTACGATTAGGACGAGTGCGCTAGCACGAGTCCTAATCCCAAGCGCATTGGACATGAGTAGTGATACCACCGCAAAAATAATCTACTTAACTTTGACTAAGTATGGTATTCGAGGGACTATTTAATGAACCAAACTACCTTTTCAAATTAGTTTTCAGTAAATCTAGCAACAAACTACACAATTTCTATAGTAACAGAACATTAATATTGACTTTTTCTAATAAAAATCGCATTTGTTAAAAATAGTCACTTGAATACCTTCTAGGAAGATATATCCACTGATATTTTTTTGATTGGTCAAGAAACGTCAGAATTCTGGATTTTCATTAGTTACTTTTTGACAGATGACAGGTGAATTGAATAGTCACAAGTTTCTTAATAATTTGAATTTCGCGCAAATCTTTAAAAATGTGTTCCTCAACTGGGGGATACCGGGGTTCAAAGATTTCAATTTTGAGGCAAAATGTTGAACGACAGAACTTGTAATGCAGTTTAGAACACTAACAGTTTTTTTTTCTCTAAATCTTTGTCAAGGTACATTTTTCTGCATATAAAGTAAAATAGATTGCATGATTTTGAAACTCAAAAAGAGTTCTGCTGTCAATCATATCTGGAATAAAAGCTGATATATGACCTGTAATATCCTCATCTTCTTCTCGATTTTCTACTGTAGCACAATTTTCCGAACGAAACTCAAATACAGGAGTGCATTCACTTCCGAAGTCGCATTTACCGTACATCTATAATATAATTTTCCTTAATGTGTGTTTGTCTGTGGCACAAAATAAAATCTCACGTTCCGGCTTCACAGATGTTTATATTTGTTTAGGTTTTGTTTTTCTTATCTTAGCGCTCTGCTCGGAGCTTGACCTTTCGCGTATCCTATTTCACGTGCGCCTAGCGCGCAATTTGCTTGTGTCCTATGGTTTCTATATAACAACTCTCGTACAGACCATTTAAACTGTTGTGTGTTTGGATTGTTCCAACCACCTCTTGCCCTTATACAACTAAAAAACAGTTCTAAATGGTCTTGCGAACATTTTGTAAGTAAGAAAATACTTGAAAGAATCCTCAAGACTAAATAAGTCAGAAGCTACTATAAGGGTGCTACGCATTGTTAGGATAAATTCTAAAGCAAAAAGTTTTTTTGGGTGATTTAAAAGAGGAATGTTATCAATTGTTAGTGATAATAAATACTCTTCACATTCTTTAAAAATTGCAGTAAAATAGGCTATTGTTTGCGGTGATTTAAAACCTTTACCAAAAGGGTTTCGTGAATTCAGAATGTCAAATACCTTATCTATTATTCGTATAAACTTGACAGTAGGCTCACTCTCATGAAAATCTTGGTGACCTGTAACTTTTAAAAAATCTATTGCATCCGCCACCCCACTGCTTAAAGTTTGCACGCCTAAGCGAGCATTCATTATCTTTTCAATAATTAATATGTTGGGGAACCAGTGAATTGCCTTATTGCAAAACACATATTTGTTTGTAAATTATTTTTAGTTTTTCCAAATATTTCCAGGAAATATTGCCTTCAGGAAAACAAATATTTTTCAGCTAGAGCATTTCGAGCTAATTTAACCATGTGACAGGTGTCTAACATACAATGTATTAGCACATGGGTGTTTGAATGTACCATTTATTTCAGCGTTTGTAATTATACAAGATAAATTATTATAGTAATTTAGGATACAAGTGCGTAAAGCTACTCTTTAGGTACAAGTGGGGTAGAGTTAAAACGCGAGCGAGCGTTTTAAGCCCCACAAGTGACTAAAGATGCTTTACGCATGTGTATCGCACTAGTATATTGTATGTTACGAGCTGAAAGTGCATTCTTGCCGCTTGCGCATGAATATTGCTGGTTGAGGCAAAGCCGAAACCAGCAATCATGCAAAAGCGGCAAGCGCACTTTTAGCTCGAAATATACATACTATTATATATATACATATTTGAGGTTAGCAGGCAGGTTAGGTTTTGCGTCAGTTTGTGTCAAAACTGATGCAAAACCTAACCTGCCTGCTAACCTTACAGTGCCACCAACATAAACAGATTTTTTAAAATTGTTCATTAATAAAAAAGTATTCATTAATAAGGATAATTAATAGACGATTCTCTGTACATAAATGGAACCCATAAATAAACGATCAACGGAAAACCA
This sequence comes from Agriotes lineatus, assembly GCA_940337035.1. Lineage (NCBI taxonomy): Eukaryota > Metazoa > Arthropoda > Insecta > Coleoptera > Elateridae > Agriotes > Agriotes lineatus. The sequence goes on along the minus strand of CALNHX010002929.1, from coordinate 14,767 downwards.
ATAAAATAAACCTCTTGCAAGCAACTATCGTACTACAACCACAATCTGAAAAGGATGGAAATACCACAACAGCGTTCGCACTCTGTCACTATATTGGGCTTCAGCGTCTACGCATTGAAGCAAATGCCGGTTGCCTCTCCAGATACGTCTTGTATACAGCTCATTGAGGCAGGTTAGGTTTTGCGTCAGTTTTGACACAGACTGAGGCAAAACCTAACCTGCTAACTTCGAATTTGACATAGACTTACAGTGTCACTAACAATACATATCAGTATTGCCAGTGTTTATGTTGAATAAATATTGATCAAATATTATTGTTCTGTTATTTCTTAACGACCTAGGCTGTTAAATGTATAACAGCCATGGCAGTTATGGGCAACGTTTCAGTCAGGTTGACAGTTCTGTTATTGACAAATGACAAGTAAGTGTCACGAAATAGTATATTGTGTATCTAGGACGAAAAGCGTAACATTCCCAGACGACTGTGAATATTGTTGGGCGAGGCGAACGACGAGCCCAACAACACAGGAGTCGTGTAGTACTGTTTGTATCAAAAATAAGTAAGAAGTGTTAAAAACCAGAAATAACGGGCTTGTGTGTGCAATACATTGTGGAAATTGAATATTATAACACATATATTCCTGAACCACCAAACGAGTAATACAAAATATGTAAAATATATTGAACAAAAGGGAACGTAAGTTTATCAAAATAATTAATTATTATAAGTTAATTAACCAGATAATGTAACTTAATACTTAGCTATGTGCATCTTAATTTGAACCTTGCAGCAATGTCTCGCATTGCAAAACTTTTGCTTCCGTGCCTCACTTTATTTTGTCTGTTTATTTCACGTTTTAATTTGGTACTGTACAATCTTAAACGAAACGTTATAAACCTATTGATCAATTTATTTTTAATATCATGGCAGTTTGAAAAATTTGTTGAAACAATTACGGGGTCATCCTTAATTGCGTCTTTTAATATATTTGAAATATTAACATCACACGTAGTTAAATCTATAGTGGCTTTAATATTAGCAAATGTTTGTTCAATTAGAATAAATATTGCGAAAGCTTTCTTGTTAACATAATATAAATTATTTTTGGTATACTCCTTTAAGCTAACAAATCTAGAATAACTTCGAGCTCTCATTCTTTTAGAGCCTACCATGTAAAGACAACTTTTGCACACTTTTTGTTTCGATACTTTTCTCAGAATATAACCAGCGCAATTGTATAAAATGTTTTTTTCTCTGTAGGTAATTTCAGCTTTATTGTTATTCCAACCGGAAGGTAAAACAATCGGTGCTCTTGTTAAATCTGATTGATTTTTACTTATACTGCTTCTTATTGTATTTAAAAACCCACTAAGTAGTTCTCTGTCATCTTAATCGTAACTGCTTCTTATTTTGGTTTTTAAATACTGTGCAACACATAAATCCTTTAGATTTTGTTTAAATTGTAGTGGATTTGGAACAGCTTGCTTCATTCGTACTCGAGAAAACACATTTTCCAAACAGTCTTGCGTAAAACGTGAAGTTAAAAGAAAACTGTACTTCTTTTCATTTAGAAACACATTTTGTAAATGTATAATTGATGTGGTTGTTAAAATTACCCCACTCTGAATCGGCTTCCAGTGCGATATACCATGTGCATTTGGGGCTATTCTCATATTGGTAAATAAATTAATGATATCTTCAAAGAAACTTAAAGTTTTCGTATATTTCTGTTCATTAAATTTACTTAATGCTAGAGTAATGCATCTTGATGTCAGCAATATAAACCACTTATATACAAAATCAAGAAACCATGCTGTTGTATAAGAAGAAGGATCATTTGTTTCTTCGGCAATGAATTTTAAACCACAACTTACGTCATGGTTGATTACGCGATATGCATTTGAAACCTTAATTTTGCAAAATGGCTAGGATCTAAAAGACTAGAATTCAATTTTGGAGCAAACTTGTAATTCCATTTTATCCTGTTCATCACAAAAACTTTTAATATATCTTATGTTTACGGTATTATTTGGCAAACTATATTTAGTCACCAAGTTATATAAAATAAATGTTCGTTGACTGGGTTTTTAATAAAATTGACAATGTTCGAATGTTTTCCCGCCACAATTCCGAGACTGCTCCACATACGTTGATTTGACGACCCCATATCGGAAGTTACAGCATGTACAGTTAGTCCAATGGACGCTGCACATTTAATAATTTCTACAACAATCTTGATAATTTCACTGCCATCAACACTATTACCAGTAAAATAATATGCAACTATCTGCTTCCACCTTGTACTTATTCCACCAATCATCATAACCAGCGCATGGGTTGCTAAACCATGATGTCCAGGCAATAGTCGATGCTTGATTTTAAAACAATTTCGTCTAGCGTTAGCATGCAATACCTTTCAAAATCTTCGTTCATACCACTAATTTTAATCTTTAAAAATTCAAACACTTCATATAAGATTCCGGACTGAAATTTTAAATTCTGAAGACGAAGATCTAATGTGCGTATGGAAGGCAAAGGGAAATGCAGTTCTTGCAAAGCGGCATATCCATTTTTTCCACACGTAAACTTGATTTGTAAAGATTTTGTGATGGTTTCGTCTGAACATTTCCTAAAAGATGGTTTTTGCGGGTTAAAGCTTCGAACTGGTGTTTAGTAAAACTTTTTTGAAAGCTTTTTCGAGTTTCTTGTTTTTACTATTTTCGTTATACAATTTTTTACTCAAGATAACGTTATTCTTTTTTAAATTGTTAATTTGAGTTTGCACGTGGGTTATTAATTTGGAATGGAAAGCACAATCCCTGTTTTGGTGTAAGAATTCATATGTGATTTGAGTAGCAGATTCCTGTTTATTGATCTTTCTGTCTTCGTCTCGACGTTAAACCATTCACTCGTGGATAAAATGTAACTTTATCGTCTTGTATAATAAATTACTATTTCAGGTCTGGTTATATATGAGAATAAAGCAGGAACAGCAGTACCTTTCAATTTCCTTCTGCCATCCAGGCGTATTTCTTCCCACTGATTTTCAGTAAAATGGACTTGGCAAACTCTGGCTGCGCCATTTGGTGTCCAGTTTATTCTGTTTATATTTTTAATCCATGCTGCTCTAAGCTCTTCCTTTTTAGGAATTTTTTAAAGAGAAAACCTTGTTCGGATCTGTTTTTACAACCAAGTATACAGCAGCCTGTCATTTCAGATACTTAGATAAAAAATATTTGCATAAAAAAAACACAAATTTTTATATTTTTAGTGACACGTTTAGATTTAAATGACAATTTGTCAAATTTGAGTAATGCGAAACTGTTTCTAATATACAAACACACGACGCGCGTGATCCACCAATCACAATGAATTCCCTCGTTTTCTCAACTCTTTTCTAACTATATACAGGGACTCTAGCTTTAAACATTACGAAAATCCGCGCGAGAATCCGCGCATGCGCAGTAGCATACCGCAGTCGTGCCAGGACGAAAATACATATTATTTTGAAAGTATCGCCATCATACTCTTTTTTCGTATTTTTTATCTAAAAAAATTCATCAAGACCTAACAACTAACCTAAACCAGTAACGTGAACCACCGCCGAGAGCGCAACAACATTGCTTTAAAAATTACGAGACGATAGAGCGCACCCACAACATTTTGACGTACGCTGATCGTACCATCAACCTTACACTGGCAGCACATGCGGAATAGACCGGACCGTGTATCAAAGTTGACGGTGATGGCTTGTGATGAAATAAGTAACATCACAGAGAGTCTGGTCAGGCCAGAGACTCCGATGGGTGATGGTGCATCGAGCTTACCTGACATCTCAAGCTGGTAAGGAAAAACGTATGTAGGAGGGACTGTCTCTTCTTAGTACATAAATTAAATAGATTTTTTTCTACTCATGACATTGAAATAAGTCATTTTGACATTGAGTCCGGTGGTTGAAGTTGCATTTCAACCACTAGAGATTGAAATGCTCGGACTACCGGGATTTCAAACTGTTTGACATTCAATTGATGACAAGAGAAATGTCACTTTATGTTTAATTTTTTCTAAAGTGCATTAATTTGTTAAAATGAGTGAAAATTCGTAGAAAAAATAGTATATGTAACTCGTGGCTGATAAAATTTCAACGTCTCGAGTTACTACCACTCTCAACGTTGAAATTTGATTTCAACCACTTGTCCCATAATATACTATTGATCTGTGATAGTCTAAATCTCTAAATCATCCACTTCCAAAAATACGAATTAATAAGACGTGTATTGTTTGCAGTTGCGGTTGTCTATTGGAGAAGGAAACTGTTGTATCTCACATGTTCACAATCTTTTTAATTAGTTATGGTTTGTAGTTTTTTATTAATTACTCAAAATAGAATTCACATTTGACAATCAGAATAAAAATACTGTCAGAAACAAAAACTAGTAATTACAAAACATGGCTGGATGTATTTAAACATAACAGAAACCCTCAAGGCTATGATCTTATTTCTGGAGCAGGAACTCGAGGAACTCACAAAGAAGAACGCCGACTTAGCGCGAGAGAAGAAAGCTTCGGAAGAGAGTGCAGCAGAGAAGATCCGGAAGGTACTGGGAAAAATTTTCACGCCTGGCCAATCATGTTCTTGCATCCAGAAAGGAAAAAAGCTAAGTGATCTTCAGAAGACATTGCTGCAGCGATATCATTGAGAAGCGTAAGCCCAAGAGCTTATCCATGTTTGAGATCTCACGGGTACCCACGCTGCCTTATCAACTTTACGCTCTTGGGCTTCCCGTTTGAACTTGAGTCAGGGAACTTTGAATGATGTGATAACTTTAATGAAGACTAAAGGTGAATACATGAGTACCTTAGAGCGCTTAACGGTTTTGTCATTTGATGAGATTTACATATACAATCAAATTTGTATCTCAAAGACAAATGAGAGGAAGGTAGGTCGTCACAAAACTTGTCAGACAGTGATGGCTCGCGGATTGGTCGGAAGCTGGAAACATTTTTATAAATACGATAAAAAATGACGAAGAATATCATTGACGAAATTGCAACCAAAATGTAGAATGCTGGCTTCCCTGTTGTATCGATTACTAGTGATATGGGTCCAGGAAATGTTGATTTTTGGTCGGAACTCGGAGTTAGACACGACCAACAGTGTTTTTGCTCGCATCCTTACGATCCATGAATGAAAATTTTTGTCTTCGCTGACGCGCCTCGCCTGTTGAAGCTTCTGAGGAATCATCTTTTAGATCAACGTTCAATATTGACAGAATCATCGGCAAATCCTGTTTTGCATGCCAACTATTATCAAAAAGCATTTCAAAAGCTTTTGACTATTGCGGTAACTTAATCAACGGTTGGTTTGATTTGTTTAATACGTCCATCAAGTACGATTGTAAATACAACGCATGTGGAGTTGATATTGAAAAACAAACCGCACTTCTCGATTAGGTTAATTCCACCATTTTGCGTGTGCGGATCGGAATACACAAAGGACTTGTTCCATTCCAAAAAGGCATGATATTGAGCAACCGGTCATTGTTAGATGTGTACGTTTATCTCAAGATGATATCGTAAAACAACTGAAATTAATTGAAACAAACTTGAACGGCCAACTTGTGAACGAAAAAATATTAAAACAAAAAATTGTAGTAAATAACAAAATTTTAAATATTCTCCATATTAACATTAGAAGTATAAATAAGAATATAGACCAGTTGTTTATATTAATTGAACAATTTAATATTTCATGATGTCATAATCTTAACGGAATGCTTTCAGATAGCAAACTCTTTATTGTAGAAAATTCTAATCTGTTTTGTAACATAACTTGTAGTCTCTCCTTTTGAATGTAGATATTAGCTGAAAGTTGTGACGTCTCTTTATTTTAGAATTAAATTTGTATAATCTAGACCTTTTATATGTAAATCTATTTTTTCTACGATCGTGTCAAAATGACAACTTTTTGCACAGTTTCTAGTGTCAAAAGTGACGTTTATAGCACTCTTAATATTAGTGCTCGAATTACGTCTTTTTAACACGTTGCCATTAAAGGAGTGTTTTAATAATTTATTAAAAAAAACACGCTTTGCCGTAAGTTTGAATATCAAAATAACCTAGAATATCTAACACAATGTGACGGAAAAAGTATCACCGAACTAAGTTTTTATGTTTCTATTACGATCATAGAAAAAATAGCGTATGATGCACGTGTATAAGAGCCATTAAAACACTAGCGACGTTAAAAGCACTCCGCTCGCGCGTTGCGCTTTTAAACTCATCGCACGTGCTTTAAAAGCGTACTTATACACTAGTATCATAATATACTATAAAAGTTTAATTTAAAAATGTGTATTTTAGTTCTATTTGAATATTAAATAGAAATACTACTCTCTGATACATACAGGTGCTCCAGCGCCTAGGTACCTACCTGTCGTATGTATTTCATATTGTATATATATTGTGTATATATATTTTGTATCTTTTTTGTATATAAATAAATATCTATCTAGCTATCTAAAATCAAAGTACGATTTGGAGTAGATACTCATGTACCATCTAAATCAGGACGTAGTTGAGAACTTATTTTCTTATGTTAGCAGAATGGGCTGTCAAAATGACCACCCCACTGCCCTTGATATTTAGGGATGTGCTAAACGGTGATTTCTTAATATCGGTGATCGCTGCTACTGCTACTTAAAAGTAGCTGCTAATGTTAGCAGCTAAATTTTAACTCTGTATACAGAACGCTTGGAAGGTGATCTATGACTAGTTCCGGACCCGGCCTGCTAAACTGCGTAATTGACTAACTGCTAAACTGCAAAGTATGATTGCGCGTTATACATACCTTTTATGGTTAGTGCTATGTTGCTGTTATTATTACGCTGTGGTTAAAAAGCAATATTAAATTCGAAATTTTAGTAGCATGAAATTAGACAAAAAGGAAATACCTTGAAAGAACATAAAACGTATAATTCGGAACAGTAAATAAATATCATTTTAAAATAAATACATGCTCTTCTTGATAACGAACATAAACTTTAACTATAAATACTAACATAATAAAAAAACGTATAATTCTGAACCGTAACTAAATAATAATTTTAAATAAATACATATATGTTCTTAATAAGGAAAATAAACTTTGATTATGAATACAATACTAACAAAACAAATCTACTTTCTGTTTGCCTTAAGAAACAATAATTTGTTGACTTTACTATCTGTTAGCCGAGTTCTTCTATCACTGATTATAAGACTCCCTTTGGGAGCAGTTTTGCTACTTTGTTATCAAAATTTGACCAGTAAGACAATTCTTTAGTAGCTTGATTAACTTCAGCCTCTGTTTCTTGCTGAAAGGTATATTCTGTTGCTGGCGCCTTTGTTTTAATAATTTCTGTCACTAAGCGTATTACATGTTTTTTAATGTCTTGTGCTTTGGCTTAATTTTCAAAAACGTGGAGCTTAAACCGAGAATCCAAAACAGTGCACGTAGTGATTGTTTTACTGCGTTCTAGGTCACGAAAACGATTTTCCATGCCAGTAATAAGAGGCTGAGCAAAATCCTTGACATTTTCGCAATACTTCAATTCAAATGCCTGTTTAGTTACACATACCAACCCCTCTGCCATGACTATTATGATGCTTCCAGTTAAATAGTATTCGCCGCTTATTTCTGAAGTTGCCTTCTCAAAAGTTTGCAATAATTTGCATATTTGTTCACAGACTCTGCATTCTTCTTCAGATAGCATTTTTATCACTACTGCATTTAAATTAGCTACAGTACTTCTTATTGCTTCTTGAGTGGATATAAGTCGGTTGATCATGTAGAAGGTTGAGTTCCAACGTGTTTCCACATTCTGGATCACTCTTAACAATTCTTTACTCCCTAGCTGTTGCTGACACTTAAGCAACTTTTCAGTTGCCTGCGGACTTCTTTTAAAATGGTTTGCAATCGTTTTTATTTTTTCAATTATTGCATTTTGTGATATTAAAGCGTCTTGAACGACTAAATTTAATGTATGCGCGAAGCATCCATAATGCTTCCACTTTAACACATCTGTTACTGCATTTGTAGCATTAGAGGCATTGTCGGTTACAACAATCAATATTTTGTCCAACATTTCCCATTCTGTGACTGTACGCTTTAATTCAGCGGCAATTTCAATCGCTGTGTGAGGACCTTCAAATTTCACGCACTTCAATAATTTCGAACGCATTTTAAAATCCTCATCGATAAAATGTACTGTGATGCCCACATAATTTTGATTTGCGGCGGAAGTCCAGTGATCTGTTGTTAAGAAGGCTTTTTTCTCTTTGCGAATTTCATCTCTCGTTGATTCATAACATGTGTTGTACATTGAATCTAGTAGTGAGGTGGATAGAAATTTTCGTCCTGGTATATTATACTGCGGGGCTAGCGCATTTATGAACTTTCTAAACCCTTCATCCCCGACTATTGAAAATGGCTGATAATCCTTGATGAAAAGATCCATGAGGAGTTCGTCGTACCGTCTCTTTTCAGGCAGTGAAACCTTCTTCTTTAACAAATGACCTAAGGAAGTTTTGCTGCAGTTGTACGACCTTGGTGGGAACCCGTTGAACGGTGCTTTTGGAAGATGTGTCAGTTTCGGAAAAAGCTGGTATTGCTGAAGACGCATTGTCTACAGATGCATTATTTGGAATAATATCCACATCGCGATCGAGTGCCCTGTTTTCATTTGATGAAGGAATTGCTACCCCGATATGTTTCAGTAACAGATGTTTTCGCAAATTACTAACTGATGTCTTAAAGCTGAAATTTTGGAAGCAATATCGGCACTGCTAGTTTGTTTTCATTATCACTTCCCTCAAAATGCAGCCATATTGCACTAGTTTTCTTCCTAATTTTGGCAGTAGCCATCATCCTAACAAATACAATGAACGGTAATGGAGCCCTGTAAACTTCCAATAATGCACATTAACTTACCAGAAAAAGTAACAAAACGTCAGCAAGAAAATAAAACAACACCGCACCCAATTGTTCAACCCTAACCTTAATGTATTTTGAGGTTTTGTTGACTAGACTAAAAGCGCGGCTAAGTTTTCATAGTTGCTTGTGATTATGATTCAGGATTCTGCAGTATAGCTCCTGCTACTGCTATTCGGTGAAACGGTGAAGTAACGCGATTGCTACCGCCACCGCTGGCGCTGCCGCGAACCATAAACGGTGATTTTTTCACTGCTACCGAGTGGCCGGAGTAACAGTTAATGAAATGATTTCCCCATATCAGTGAAAAGTAGCAGTGAATGCGATCGCAGTCTCATCCCTATTATATTAAATATCGCTTACGATGGTATATTTTATGCAAACATTCCGCTGTAATTTTTACAGTTAATAAAAACGCACAAGAAGGTTCCGAGAACTGTATTACTCACGATATGTTGGCCTCTAACGTGGATGAAAAGGAGCAGTCAGAATCAACGTTATTAGAAGAAGAATTCCAACTGTCTTCGACCTTTATCGATTGTGATGACGTAGATACTTTTGACCATCATTTGAGATACCTTCGCATTACATGGACTTGTTGGACGATTTCGAAAAATTCCAATTTAATGATCACATCAATGACGAAAGTCTTCGATACATTGCAGGGTACGTTGCTTACCGCTTCTCAACGAAATATCCTGATTTAATCATGAAAAGTCATATGATCCCACCATCGCCCAAGCTCGGTAGGATCGAATGTATTTCTAGGGGTAATTTGATGGCGTCTAGTGATGATTTATTGAGTGCTGCTGGAGTATTAAACGAAAAATGTTCTTATATGCACGGAGGTTTATCGAATGAAAAAAAAATATTCACTACTAACTCTATCAAAAAAATACTGCTTCGAAATTGCCAAGAAATGTTGAATTGCCCTTTGAAGTGCTGTTGTGTTTGGCCCGTACCTGAACTTATATCCATTTGCAAACATTAAATAAAAAAAGTTATTCGAATACTCAACGAAATTTAGAAAGTAAAATTGGTAAATTTACGAATAAGAAAAAACAATGAATAAGTATGATTGTCATATATGTATTTAATTTTAGCATAATGTAGAATTTTTTCTAATAAGACTCCTGAAAGTTTGCCTCTTCTGTATGTTTTTAAACCTTTTCCACCGAATTTTGGTAATTGCTTATAAACAGACTTCAGAGGCAACATGGCAGATGCATACCACGAGATTTAACACATGCTGTGATCTTATAATACGAATAAATTCAGTTTCAAATCATCGCGAGGATGTAATATCATAGAGAATAGCGTAGTTTCTCCTCGATACTGATGTCACACAGAGTGGTGGGGTTAGAGCTGCGTGCTGGCACACCATGTTATTTTTCCACCATGACAATTTCTAATAAATCAATACATAAGGTAAGTTTATTTGTGGGAGTTTTAATTAGTACAGATAAAGTTAACAAGCAAAACTAGTATAGTACATGGAAGTAGTACTTTTTAGAAGAAATCATTTATAAAGTTTTCATATTCACGTAGATATATTCCCAATAGGAGAAGGAAGAAAAGCCCTAAAAGTTCTCACTCAATGCGTATCCATAACATCCCCCTTTTTTTTAAAACTCACCCCTAGCATGTATAGGTTACAGTTTAAAAAACCTTTTTTGTAAATCATTGCTCCGATTCACAAAATGTATAGAAAATGAAATGTTTATTATTAAATTCTACACAAAAAAGGTTATATTGTCTTTTTGGCTAATCTCCATCCAACTCTGGCAAATTTCGTTTAAAGTTAAAGGGATAGTTCTGAAAGCGCTGTGAGAAATCAATATATGTGGGTTCTCACAGAACCTATCTCAAGAAGTTAATATTTTATGAAATGAACGGTACCTAAATATAGTAGAGCAGATCATTGTCGACACAACGCATACTATATCTACAATTTTTAACAGTTTCTGGGCTTTATCGACTTTGTTAGAACCATGCATTTTCTAATTTACGCTCGTTTCCACACCACCTATATGAGGTAGAGCCCGCGGCGCGTTTTTTTTTAAATGGTATCTCCAGAAGACCTATTCCACTAAGAGCTTCCTTCCTTATTTGTTTGTTGGGTCATCTTCGGTTAATATTTCTTCAGATGATGCATTTAGGCAACCTTGTCCGTGGCAGTTGGAGCACATAGTAGAACAATGTAATCCAACTTTAAGACATCCGCATTGTTTACCGCAACCCTTTTTACAGCTGCACGATATAACTTGCAGAATAGAAGTCGAAGCGGGTGTTTCAGTAGTAAAAGCTGGTGATAACATATTGCCTATTTTCCCCTCACCAAGATTGAATTTGGTGAAATACCCGGTATGAATGTTGTTTTAACGCGGCAGATGTTGATGGCAATCTACATAAAATTACAGCATGTTTCGATTGGCCAGCCAATTTATTAAATGAAGTGAATCTATAGCTATTTAAACAAGTTTCTGTTCGTACCGCTTTATATAATGCAAGTGTGAATTTTGCACCAGCACTTGCAATAACATCTTTGGTAGATTGAGGATTGTTGAAAATACGAACAATATCTTCCAAATCCGTTCTCCTGTTTAGTATGCTTATTATTTGTTCTTTGTGTTTTCCAAAGGAAGCAGAAATGGTATCACAACCACTAAACGCATGGTTTCTTTACAATTTTTAAAGACATTTGAAGATTGTAAATCGATGGAACTATATAGTCTTTTCTTTATATTTCCTTGAGCAGGTTTTAAAAGGCGGATATCTTTATCTGCAGGAGCAAGAGCAATAATAAGAGTGAGGACATCGACGCAGTGTCATGCTGATGTGATAGATTGATAGCACTTGTGACAATTAGCAAATCAGCATTGTATACAGGACTAAGGGTTTTAATATTCTCAGCTTCCAATCTCTCGACTAGTTGAGAAATTAAACAATCTTAATTAACTAGATTACTTAACAAAGACTTCTGTTGATCATGTATTAGTGTGTTCTCATTGAACGTTATTGTAGCTGAAATTCATTTTAAAAGTCGTTGCTCTCGTTCCATACTCTTAGTACTGTTGGCATTGTCAGCATATCCGTCAAACATCACCGTTACATTTTGACTACAATTTTTAAGGATGAAGTTAATGTAGGCAGAGTAAATGTCACAAAATCTGCCGTATTTTGGCCAAACCTCACGATGAATCAAATTGCCTCCGTCAATTACAAATTGGCAATCATCGCTACAGTTAAAAGGTCGTTCCTGAACCTTGTTAAACATTCATATAGAGAAGCCTTTTTTTCTTTTCGCATTACTCCTTTTTCGTCAAACAAGGAAACAGGCATCGAGGCAAGTTCAAAACTGAAACATGTTTTTAATTCGTTTGGAGAAAGAACTGTGCAAATTATCCTCTGTAATAGCTGCATGGTATTAATTTGAATGACGCCTTTAATTGTGTCCGAATTTGTAGTAGAAGAGATTGACTTTGCCATGTTCGAACGTTTAGGTTTCAAATCTCCAAATGTGGTTCAACGTTATCATCAGCAACTAGTCCACTTGTTTCGTTGTTTGTTACGGACAAGAGCTAGGCATGTGGTGTACCAGGTACTATACCTTTAGACACTGACTGCTTTGGTCATATGGTCAAATTCCTACTTAAAATATTGCCGAGACTAAGGAGTTCCAACCCTAACAAGGGATCTTTTACATGCTACACGTAGTAACTTACAAGTGAAATAGAATTTTCGGTCACGATGAATGGAGAGTGGTGCTTAAGCCAAAGCATACATTTTTTGCAATCCTGTTTTAATGTTTAATTTACGTGAACTAGTAGGGTAATGTTATGTTTTTAAAAATTTTCGGCTGAGAGGTTTTGTAGCTAATTGTTTCCTTTTTGTAGAATCGGTTCGTTCCAAACAAAAATTATCTATTATCGGCTTGGCTATTGTTTTAATAATTAAAACACTTAATTCTTTTTCATGTGGTGTGCAAGAAACTAATGGGTTTTGCATAAAAAAGGTGAAATTTGACTTATTAATTGAAGACAGGGATCCACATATGTTAACAAGGGCAACATTTCTCCAATTGTGTCTGCCATTTTTTTTACAAGCGCTACGAATTCGTTACTGGGATAAATCAAACCTCCACGGTCTTGCAGATAAATTAATCATAGCAAGGGCCCTGGCACCGTAGTTGACAATAATGGGGAGATACAATTATCACAGGTAATCTTTTGTTGTATTTTTCTAATTATGTAACCCGATACAAATGCTATGGATGCTGAATAAATGTTGGTTTCAGGGATATCATTGATTTGTAAACTTTGGATTTTCAACCGTAGTTCTATTGGTAATAACAATCCTTCGCTATTGATGGATGCTGTTGAGAGAGATGACAGTTGGCCAATACTACTAATAAAACTAAACTGTGCTGCGGTATTTGAACTGGCAGATGCTTTAACTATTCCACACCGCAAAATTTGCCTTAGTGCATATTCTGCTGTTCGGGCATCTGTAGCGTCATTGGAATTCACCTCTTAGTCGTATATGAGAGAAAGTTGCTTCAACTGAGAAGTACTGAATGCTCGTGTTAATACATAATAGAAGCCAGCTTGCCAAAGTAGACATTTTATGCATCAATAAGTACTTGCTGAAGTGAATTTTAGAGCGTGTGCGGTTTCCTTTGTTAATCCTGGCAATTCCTTGCTACTGGAGTTAGTTTGTATTTCATCTATATAATTTGGAAAAATTACATACATGCAACCAATGGAGACGTTCATCCGACACATGAACGTAAGGTGCAATGCTGCTATCCAAGGAACGAATGTATTGACTTTTGTTTGAAACGTGTATTTGGAAAAAACTATAAATATTCTCCATGTATTGTACTGTAGCATCAACGTTAAGAAAATTATTGTCTCCGGATTCTTTCAAAAATTTAAATGAACTAGTCACTGTAGGAGCAAATATTTGGATAGCCCGCAGAACATTCATCTTTTCAAAATTTGTGGGATATAAATGCATTCTTGTTAAATATCGAACATTACCTTTTGTAAATTATATAATAATTTCAAATATTTTGAAGTAATTTTACCATTCGAGGAATACATATCACGTTCTAAAAACAAATTTCTGGCATTTTTTTAAGGCATGACAATAATCGAATGACAAAAATAGTGGTAGTGGCGGAAGAAAAGGATGCTTGATGTGATTTCTAATTGATCCCCCACTTAACATTTTAAAAAGTGCGACATTAGATGAAAAATTGTCCGTGACAGGTCGTAACAAAACAAAACCACAATCAGTTACAAGTTGCAATACTTTCAAAGTTAGCGAGTACAATGTATCGATGGTTAATGAAGCATGGAAGAAATATCCAACTGGAATTGTGAACCTTGTCAACAGTCCATGTATACAAAACACAGCATTTTGTTGGCAATTCTTGGCGATTGTGTAATAGAATTTGTACCGCAGGTATCAAGACCATAAATATGATCTTCCGTTCGGCTGTAGAGTATTTTCTGTTTGATAGCCATATCATCAACTATCAAGGAACATATTCTTTCTACAGGATGTTTAACTTCAGATATTTCTGAATGTAGACGTTGCTTGATTAGTTCATTTGTCCCATTGAACTTTCCAAGATATCTGGAAATGGTAATTCTTGATGGTAAGGCTAACACATTTTTCCGGCAAAATTGGTATCCCTTGGTCGAACAGAATCTCCAAACTGTACACGTTCTTACAGATAATTCTGATCATTTTGGTTTTAGTTTCTTATAATTTCTCACACAATCCAT